>CM060964.1:143031063-143281063 GCA_030765045.1 Tenodera sinensis | reverse complement strand
AAACATGGACACTCACGGCAGCGGAAATAAATAAGCCATAAGTATTTGAGAGAAAAATTATAAGGGGAATAAATGGAGCTGTCTGGGAAGATGATCGATGGAGAATTAGAAGTAATTATGAAATTGAACAAATATTACAAAAACAAACTATTGTAAGATTTATAAAGGCAAGAAGAATTAAGTGGTTAGGACATGTTGAACGAATGTCGCATGAACGGACACGAAAGAAAATACTGGAGCACAGATGTACGGAATGAGGAAAAGAGGAAACCAACAAGTAGATGGATAGACGAAGCAGAGAGAGGTATTAGATGGACGGGGATAAGAAATTGGAGACGAGAACCATTGGATTATTCAAGGTGGAATGCTCTTGCAAAAGAGGCCAAAGGCCACGCCGACCTGTGTTTAGGTTTGGGTTTGGTGTTGCGGTTGGGGTTCGGTGGTAGTAGTGGTGGTGCTTTAGAGCGTAAAGCTCAAGGAGTTATAGCGGCCCCCCCCCAAAAAAAAAGAGAGAGAGAGAGAGAGAACATAAAAAAAGCAGGCAGCTAACCTGCTGTCTAAAATGTTACGAGAATTAAAAGGTCACCAAACACAGTGTCAGCAATGTCGGATGTATAGAAGTCTCGTCGCGTGTTACGCACCACGGCTTGACGATTCTTATTCATTAATCTCAGGCGCAGTACGGATCGGTGTTTGTTTTTTGGAGAAATACTTCGTAAATGATAAGCGAAGTGCTGAGCAACGACCAAGCACTATGAACGACCATGCAAAGCCTATATCATAGTTCAACCTTGGAACTAATAGTTAACTCAAATTATCACCGCTTACAATAGTTTTATTTAAAGTATTACATACAAATCTCGAAATCTTTTACATCGCAGTATTTACATTTTATCTTCAATCGCTGTACCATCAATCGATGACCACTTTGTCCTTAGTTGTTTATATAGCAAGTGAAGTCAGTCTCTGCTGCCTCCGTTTTTCAAGTTAGAATGATTTCAGAGAGCTTACACAAGAAACTGCTTCACACCCATACATACATGAATACAATTTTGCCTCAAATGGTAATAGTAGAGCTAACAGTAACACAAAAACCCACATTTAGCTACATAAGAAACAAATTGCACATATGACCAAATGGCCAATGAAAACCAAAAGAAAAATCATCTGTTTAAACACGGTCTCCCACACCACTGAGACGGATAAAATTTAAGAGATCCTCTACTGCACTGGAAGTATCTGCCAGCACCTCGGCCAGGGTAGCTGGGAGACCCAGGGACGCGCGCATCTGAGATAAAAACTGGCGCTCAATTAAAACAGCGCACCGTCAACGGCATTACAATGAGCACAAAGCGACGCCGGGTCGGAAGATGAAAGGTGACCAGGACTAAAACAACAGTGACCGAAACGTAGTCTAGCTAAAATCACCTCCACGTGCCAACAGCGTGCAAAGAAGTCCTCCAGGTGACAGGGAGGAGCTTCACCTACAAAGTTTGTTCCCCTGAACAGCAGTCCAGTTAGTACTCCACCGCGAAGGGATAACACTACGTAAAACAGCACGAAAATCGTCAGAGGGAGCACAAGAGCCGAAACACCTGGGACCTAAAACTTCTGCATTCGAAGCGGCATCGGCAGCCTCATTCCGCGGAAGGCCTACGTGCCCAGGCACCCACACAAAAGACACACTAATGGACTAATGCCAGCACAGGCGAGTGAGTGTAGGCTGTTCTGAATACACTGCAGGAGCGGATGGTAACTGTACTACGTCCGTACACTCTGCAAGACAGTCAGGGAATCGGAACAAATTACACAGTGCCGCAAGGTTTGCCGATGAATATATAAAGAGCTTGGTAAATACCAAAGGCTCAGCTGTAAAAATCGAGCACTACGCTAAAAGACGAAAGCTAAAACTCTGCAGATCATGAACAAAAGCACATCCCCCTCCACGATCATCCTTAAAGCCGTCAGTGTACTATCTTTCACAAAAGTAAATACCCACCTTCAGTGAGACCTGCGTGAAGGGTTATCTAATTCTCAGGCGTTCCTAAATACACAGTATGAGAATGAAATCAGTCATATATGTATGCTTCCCTTACTGTTCAGAGGGGATGGCAGCCATTGCCTCATCTCGCAACTTTGAAAAGCGATATTTCAGCAATCACTCTAAATTAAAGCGTAAATATTGCAAATGCAACGTTACTACGTCTGCAGAAAATATGTCACAATTGGGTTTTCACTAAATAGTAGACCAGAAGTAAAAAACGAAGTCAGTATTGAGCTCTTTGCTTGCCAAAGTAAGCTTAATAATCCACACTCAATTCATGTGTTCAGTGTTAGCCGAGAGCATTAAAACCCTTTAACACGTACCCACAATGGCCACGTGAACGTGGATCGAATCCCGCCCACCGCAATTTTTTTCTCCCCTTCTTTCTGTTTTAACGGGAACATCTTTATTTATATAACGTGAGCTAAACATATTATTATACAATATTATCATATTGCTGCAATACGATTGAAATTTTAGAACTGAAAGTTTTAGAAGATGTCGATTACAATCGCTTTAGACAACACAGGGAATACGCCTACTTCAACTGTCAATCATTCTTCTACAAATTGATATATAATATTTCCCCTTAAATAACCCACATTAAAAGGCATTTTCTATAAATGTCCACGATAACTAACATCTTAAAGAATTTACTTTCGTCGTGTACTGTCAATGCTTCGTTAGCTTACAATGGATATAAGAAAGCACCATTTCTTGTTCATGTTAAAAGATACTTGGCAAATAAAATATTTCAGCCACAATAAAATAATTATTTTAGAACATTAAATCCCCCGATATGATTACATTAATTTACACCTTTTTATGCAGTAATGCGACACAAGTATCATACTATGTGAGAATAACACTCAAAACATTCAAGGGTTTGACTATGAAGTTAGTATCATTGAACTATAATACCTATTACGTATATCATATTTAAATGTATTACATCACTAAATCAATCCTTCGTCCCGCATGGACGTGAATTTGAAGAGCAGTATTTTCTAATGTCTATCAACGAGAACGTATATTATTATATAGCTTTAATCGTTTCATCTTTGTTTGTCGTTAATAAAAACAACTTAAGGATCTTACCATCCACACTGAACACTGTGATGCCCATGTTTCTTCTAGACAATGTTCTTCTTTTTCTAAATAAGTGTAAACGAACATCCAGAAACAAGAGCAAATTATTTAAACCTTTGTTAATAGTGCTACGAACTGTTCGCCTTCCAAGGAAATTTGTTGACAACTTAATGAGAGAATGTGCCTTGATATAACAGTAATAGAGCGGAAGCTAACCGATCCAAAAATGCCCGAAGTCGTTGCATGGTTGTGCGCAGGGATTGAAACTACCGAGTGTCGCTGGTTCAAACCTCAAATCCTCCACACTTATTTTCTGAAATGGAAAATTAACCAGCGACTTTAGTTCTCCAGAGCTTTTTATAAGGAATGCAGAATCAGGATAAAGGCACACGTCTAGAAATTGAGTGAATGGGCACACGGCAACATTGTGTAGTGCTTGGAAATAAGCGAAATGACAACGCTGTCAGGTCCAAAGGTTGCTTCAGGCTGAGGTAATCTACAACTGAATTGCATTCTATCTAATGCATCATTAACTATTTAATCGCTGGTATCAAGTTCTTTTAACTATATATTTTTGTGATCAGTGTTATCCCATTTTCTTTCGTATGGTATGTGATACACTACATTCGTCTTCCTTTGAATGTTTTGAGTGTTATTATAACATAGTATGATTTATTGTGTCGTATTACTGCATAAAAAGGTGTAAATTAATGTAATCATGCCGGGGGATTTAATGTTCTAAAATAATTATTTTATTGTGGCTGAAACATTTTATTTGCCGTGCATTTTTTAACATGAACAAGATATGGTGCTTTCTTATATCCATAGTAAGCTAACGAAGTACTGACAGTACACGACGAAAGTAAATTCTTTAAGATGTTAGTTATCGTGGACATTTATAGAAAATGCCTTTTAATGTGGGTTATTTAAAGGAAAATAGTATATATTAATTTGTAGAAGAATGATTGACAGTTGAAGTAGGCGTATTCCCTGTGTTGTCTAAAGCGATTGTAATCGACATCTTCTAAAACTTTCAGTTCTAAAATTTCAATCGTATTGGAGCAATATGATAATATTGTATAATAATATGTTTAGCTCACGTTATATAAATAAAGATGTTCCCGTTAAAACAGAAAGGGGAGAAAAAAATTTGCGGTGGGCGGGATTCGATCCACGTTCACGTGGGACACTCTGGGTACGTGTTAAAGTGTTTTAATGCTCTCGGCTAACACTGAACACATGAATTGAGTGTAGATTATTAAGTTTACTTTGGTAAGCAAAGAGCTCAACACTGACATCGTTTTTACTTCTGGTCCACTATTTAATCACAACCCTATAGTAACACATTTTCTGCAGATGTAGTAACGTTGAATCTGCAATATTTACGTTTTAATTTAGAGTGATTGTTGAAATATCGCTTTTCAAAGTTGCGAGGTGAGGCAATGGCTGCCATCCCCTCTGAACAGTAAGGGAAGCATACATATATGACTGATTTTATTCTCATACCATGTATTTAGGAACGCCTGAGAATTAGGTAACCCTTCACGCACGTCTCACTGAAGGTGGGTATTTACTTTTGTGAAAGATAGTACACATAATAGCAGTGTGTAAAATGCGCTCTAAGAGATCAAAAGGCCAAGTGAATAGACCAAACGGGCGTCATCAACTTCGTCAGTGACTGCAACTCCAGATCGATGGGAGGCGGCGAAAGGAGCCGAGGTGGAAATCTGGTTTCTCCTCTGGGAAAGGTGGCCGGCAAAGTGATGTCCAACAGCCGAAGCAGACAGCGAAACCGAACACCAGGAGGAAGTAGGGCCAGGGAGTTCGCTGAGTCTTAATGGTCCGACAACCTAGGAAGATTCCAAGCCGAGCTACACAGAACATGGCGCCGTTAAGAAAGCGGAGGTTCATGAGCTTCCGCACACAGTGTAGTAACTGGACTGGTTAAGAAAGCGCCAATACTCAACCTGATATCACGATGATGAATTGGATCGTAACGCTTTAAAATAGACGGTTGAACCGACGAATAACCAACAACTGTAATCAAATTTCGATCGAACCCGAGAGCGGTATAGTCACAAAATTGAGTGAGTGAGCCAGAGAGTGAGTGGTGGTGTTTAAGCGCCCGCCGACACCTAGGTCATTAGGGTCCGAAGTCCAAAGATAAAAATAACTAGAGTATTAAAACCTCAGCCCTAAAAAGCTAATAAATGAAAATTACAATATCTAAAAAAGGGAACATAAAAGAGCTAAAAACGAATGCTAAAATAGCTAAAATAAAACAGGTAAAACGTAATTTACTACAAATGTAAGTGGTTAAGACGTTTAAAACGGGTAAAAAAAGAAGTAAAAACATCCAAAAATTCTAAAACCCCAAAACAAAATTCACCTTGCGCTTGTTTACAAAAACCAATATTGGCAACAAACCGTACTTACAGCTACTGGGTTTTTGCCTAAAACTAAGTACAGTGTCACACTAAGCCCAAGAGACTGGCGCTCACGAACGTATCATGGACAAACAATAATGATACGTGCGACGGAGAGCGGAACTGTGCACGTCGCACAAACAGGCACCGGGTCACCGTGCAAAGGGTGTCCATGTGTGGCTCGGGTAAGCCTATCCCCAAGCGGGTTAAAATAACTTCTTTCGGCCTGAAATCCCTGCAAGAGGTCTGCCAGGATGGTATAGTGTCCTTGATTGTCCGCAACTAAGTGCCAGCTAACGCTTCCCAAGATTCCTGTCAGACAGCAAATAGATGGCGATGGAAGCACCTCTGCACATCTACATATGGGAGCCTAGGATTGGAGAACTGCAGCAGGCGACATGCAGACTTAGCAGCCACATCGGCCACCTCGTTGTCCGGAATACCCTCATGGCCTGGGATCCACGTAAAAACAAATTGGTGTCCCGAGACAGTCACTGCGAGCAACTGCGACAGTAAGTGAATTTTAACAATGGATGCCGAGGTGCCGAGAAACTGTTAAGGACCTGAAGGGCACTAAAAGTGTCGGAGATGACAACACTTCCAGGACCGGAGATAAAAATTAAACAACAAAAAATGGCAAACAACTCGACGCTACAAACTGAACTGGCGTCTAGAATGCGCCAGTTCCTAAGCGTCACCATTGTATATAAAAGCGCAACCCTTAACATTAGCCACCAGGAACCATCGGTAAATACCGGTTGTGTAAGTTCGGTATCGGGCCAGAAGCTCGGTGTCCCAAAAACACCGACAACGCTTTCCTCACAAGTAGAGTCGCGGCGACGCTTAGTATGATGCGTGGGACGGCAAACTGATCGGTTTTAAGATAGGAAACCCTGTCCAGAAATTTACGGTTTGGACGCTGTAGCGCATCTACGTGTGAGATGGGTGTACGTTAAAATTTCGTCAATAAACCCAACATCGAGCTGTCTACATTACAACCGGGTTTCGAATTGTGTACCTCCTAGGCAATTGCAGAGCCTATATCGGCGGTGGTGAGTCTCATGCACCTGACCCAGTACATGTGGTTGTCTTTGAAGATTTTCAATCGCCACGTGCGACTTGAGCCATAAGGTTCTACGCTGATGTTACAGGAGTGCCAGACACCATAGTTTTCATACAACTCCACAGAAAATAGTGGAGAGGTGTCAGATCTGACACATGTGCTGGCCATGGAACTACTCCACCTCTCCCAATCCACTGATTTCGATAAGCGACGTTGAGGCGATTCCGCACATTTATATCAAAGTGTGCTGAAGCTCATATCGGCCATTTCAGAAGTTGTGTAATAGTACCTGTCGCGCTACTGTTAAAAATTTACTCAACTGGAAACAACTGAAGTAACGCAGAAAGATGCGCTCCAAGGACTCTATGGAGGAATGTAGCGCATGTGCAGGAATTGTTCAGCTCGTTCATCCCAGTACACAGATGGCTAAATGGTTGCACACCTTCCATATTACGATACCAAAACGAATGTTAACAAATTGGCCCAAACGTTCGTTCTCAAAATTCGATGCGCTACAGCGTTCAAATTCTGCATTTCCGGACAGTTGTTCCTAATTGAAAACCGATCAGCTTGCCATCCCGCACAACATACTAAGAGTTGTCGGTTCTTTTTTTTTTTTTTTTTTTTTTTGCGGGTGGGGGGGGGGTACACCGAGTATATAGACAAAACAGAGTGGCAAAAGCCAAAATTAAATCAAAGTGATAAACATGTCTAGAGAGTATAAAAACGACTTATCTAAAGTTTCAAATGCTCGGATTCATGTTGCTCTGCGTTAAAAGCTTAAAAACTCCTTCCACCACTTGTTTGTCGTCCGCCAAGGCCTCTGCAAGTCTGGCAGGAAGCTGCAGAGAATCCCGAAGTTGCGCTAGAGAGGGACACTCTAGCAGCACTGGACGGACTGACAAAAGGTGGTCACACAGCGGACAAAGAGGAGCAGAATGCCCTTTACATAGATAACCATGCGAAAAATTACAGTGGTCAATTCGCAACCGAGCCAAATTAACTTCCTCGCGAATAGATATCCGAGAGGAAGTTACCCAGTTTATCGGAAGTTATTTCACCTCTCTAAGCTTATTACCGCGGAGAGCTGACCACTCTTCATGCCAGCGCAACAGCACACCTCTCCGCACTTCAAGCCTAAAGTCTTCCGAACTAACACGAGAGATGTAATACTGGGTTTTGTAGTTCCCGTCTTTGCTGCCAAATCCACAACTTTATTCCCCGGCAAACCTACGTGACCAGGAACCCATGCACACAAAACGTTAACACCAGAAGCGTGTAAAACCTGGATACGCTGTACAATAGGATGGGAGTTGTACAACTCACGAAAGCTGTTAAGTGCGCTAAGGGAATCACTCAAAATCAAGCAGTCACCTAATTTACGACGGCGCACATATAAAACTGCTCGGTATATTGCATACACATCTGCTGTATAAATGAAAGTGCTATTATGGAAACCGAATGTATGTGCTTCGGTTCCATAAACACTTAGCCTGATGAAAATTCTAAAAAAAACACGTGCTGATACTACAAATAGACAGCGGACTTCCGGTGTGCGGTCATTCTAAGTACTACATGGGGTGTGCCAGGTATCAAGGGGGGAGAGTTTCCTGCCCTTGGCAAAAAAGTCAAGCATTTCAATTGCAGGCTTCCTTATAAGCTCCTGGAAGCGAAAACTCGCTGGCTTAGTAACAAGAGGGCTTATTCGATGTCGTGCTTTTAGCGTGCTGATGAAAAAAGTAGCGAACGTTGGGTACTTAGGCATAGATCTAACAGCACAACCATAATTTGCCAAGAGAATCTCACGCCGATATTCCAGAGGAGGTTCTGCGGAGTCGGCGTAATGGTTCGCGACTGTGCTTGTTGGAAAAACCCCTATTGCCCCTACGATGCCCCTGTGATGGACCGCGTCTAATCTGCTCACCACAGATGGCCGCGCTGACGAATAAACAATACACTCATAGTCTAGCTCGGATAGGACCAGTGCGCGATACATTCGCAACAAAATATTCCGATCCGCTCCCCACGATTTGCCATTTAGTAATGGCAAGATATTCTGGGAGCGGTCACATCGTGCTCTTAGTTCTACTATATGATATGACCAACTAAGCTTCCTATCTAAAATCAACCCCAGGGAACGCGCTCATCTGCGAAGGAGAGTAAATCTGGACCGAAAATGAGCGAAGGTGGTAATCGTCTCCAACGGCGTCAGAAATTAACGTAGATTGACTTCTCAGTTGTGAAACGGAAGCCATTTTTGGAGCTCCATTTTCGAAGGTTGTCCAAACATTGCTGCAGGCGCCGTTGTAAGAACGCCGTGCACTGAGAAGTAAATAGACGGCGAAGTCGTCCACCAATAGGCGTGACAAAACTGCAGGTGGAACACATTTCCAAATGGACTTAATTGTTATGGCAAAAATCGTGATACTTAGTACCGAACCCTGAGGTACTCCCTCCTTCTGAGCAAAAGAATTCGAAAAAACCGAGCCGGCCCTTATTCGGAAAAAGCGATCTTTCATAAACTCCAGAATGAACAGCAGCAGGTGTCCATGTATGTTCCACGTATACAGGGAATGTAGAATCCCTACTCGCCAGCACGTATCATAAGCCTTCTCGAGATCGAAAAATATGCCAACGCTTTGACAGTTCTGCATAAATCCGTCCATTATCTGTGTCCACATCGACACAATATCGTATACACTTGAACGGCGTCGTCGAAAACCACATTGGATGTCAGTCAGTAGGTTACGACTTTCTACCACCATACCAATCGTCCATCGATCATACGTTCCATCACCTTGCAAACGCAACTGTTGAGGGTAATAGGACAGTAGCTGGAGGGAAGATGACGGTCTTTTCCAGCCATCAAGATGGCAATAACGGTGGCCTCCCGCCAGTTTTCTGAAACTATACTGACAACCAAACACGATTGTAGGAATAATTCGAGCAGGAATACCTTACCTTCAGGAGAGAGCTGTTGTAACATTTGTACGTGAATACCGTATGGTCCTGGTGCTGATAGTCGCGAAGATGAAAGAGGATGTTCTAACTCCACCATGGTGAACAGGCCATTGTAATCTTCTACGTTTCTGGAACGAAACGCGAAGAATTGAGATTCCACCTGAGTTTTAATTGGAAGGAACTAAGGGGAGTAGTTATCCGAGCTAGACACTTGAGCAAAAGCACTGTCAAACGTGTTGGCCACTTCAAATAGATCAACAACTCCTGTACCTGTATTCAAACTCGCAATTGGTATATGAGTGGTTTGAGCGGCTACGCGCCTTAACTTATCCCATACAACCGAAGAAATTGAATGTCGGTTAAATGAAGCTACAACTTTCTTCCATTATGTCTTTTTAGTATTCTTAAAAGCTTGTCTGAACCTGGCGCGCATTTTCTTGTATTGGATTAGGTTATCCAATGTAGGGTGACTCCGTCCGATATGACACAATGTTGAAGGACGTTAATTTAAAAAAAAAAAATGTAGGGTGACGTTGAAAAGCTTTAAGAGCACGCCTTCGAGCACGAATGGCATTCCGACATTCTTCCGTCCACCAGAGTACAGGAAATCGACAGGGCTGGGAAGTCGACCACGAATAGATTGTTCAGCAGCAGAGAGAATCCTCTCTGTGAAATGATACTCCAAATCGTTCACTGAGTCCTGCTCGTTGTAAGTAAACTCGGCCCTTTGGGTTTAAAGGTTCCAGTTGGCGTCGCCCAAGCACCATGTAGGCATACGCGTGGGACATGTATCTACTAACTACATGACTACATGAGTAATAAGACATGAAAAGTGGTCACTAGAGTGTAAATCAGAGATGACATTCCATTATAACGACACTGCCAGCTGAAGTGAGATAACTGCAAGATCAAGGTGTGACAGACTATTGAACGAGTGAGAAAGAAATGTGGGCTCTCCAGCGTTGAGGAGAGCTACATTGTAACTGTCTAAGAAATCGGCGACGGGATTGCCCTGCGCACAAGTGCGATTTGAACCCCAAAGTGGGTGCTGCGCATTGAAGTCTCCCACCAACAGAAACGGTGTTGGTCACTGGGAGTGGAGTGGAGTGTGGAGTTTAAGGGCCCGTCGACAACTGGGTCATTTGCCCCCAAATCAAATTTTAAAGTGTAAAACACAAACTAATGCGTTTAAAAGGCGGAAACTAAAAAGGCAGTCAACATGTAAAACGTTAAAAGGTGAAAGTCTAAAACAGTTAAAACGATAAAGACCTAAAAGGCAAACATTAAAATAAAACAGTTAAAACGTAAAAACAAGCGATACAACTATAAAACTGGGACTCATTGTCTAAAACCATAAACTAAGACACTAAAAATAAAATACACGTTAAACTTGTTTCGCAAACCCAATTTGGGTGGCGAACCGCAGCATCTTATCTACCGGGTCGTCGCCCAGAATTGACCGCATACTAAAACCCAGGCCAAGGGATTGGCGCTCTCTATTATACCGTGGACAATCAGTCAAAACGTGCGGGACGAACAGTTGAACGCCACACGTCTGACACACATGGGCCGGGTCGCTACGCAAAAGATGGCCTTGTGTGGCGTGGGTGGGACCGATTCTCAATCAGGTGAGAATGACCTCCGACCGCCGCGCATCCCTGACGGATGTCACCCAGGGTGTTACTGTGTCTTTGATTGTCCGTAATTGAGTGCCGGATATTTCTACCCACGACTTCTGCCAGAACGAAACAATATGCCGCCGGAAATATCGTTGCACATCACTAAAAGACAGTGTGGATAACCCCGGCAGACGACATAGAGACTTTACAGCCGCATCCGCTACCTCGTTACCAGGAATACCTACATGGCCTGGGGTCCATATAAAAACAAACTAGTATCCGTGAGTCAGTAACTGTGAGATGAGCGTCTGTATTTTAACTATGAGTGCTGAAGTGCCGAGAAACTCCTGCAGGACCTGGAGAGCGCTCAGAGAGTCGCAGCAAATCATAAAATTTCCAGGACCTGAGCTGGAGATAAAGAGTAAGAAATAAAATATGGCGAAGAGCTCGGCGGTAAAAACAGAACTTTCGTCCGCAATGCGGTACCTGTAAGCCTCATCGTTAAACAAAACTGCACCTGTAACACCCCGCAAGTGGGAACTATCGGTAAAAACCGGAAGATAAGTCCGGTAACGTCCCAGGACCTCGGAGAGATGTTGACGAAACACCGAGTGAGGGTAGCTACTTTAGCATGGGCTGCAAGCTCGAGGTCGAATTGGCCACGGTGGAGTTGCCAAGGAGGAAAACAACCATGGTAATACCGCTATACAGTAGGCATTCGCAAACAATGTGTGGCGAGCAGTTATAAAAACGAAGTAGGTTAGAATACCGTAAAATAAATCTGAAAGAGTTAAAAACTACCTAAAACAAGAATACAAGTCAGACTTATAAAAACGCATTCGGATAACATACAGTAAAACAGAAGTTAAGAACTACTTAAAACAATAATACAAGTCAGACTTGTTTAGCGAACCGAATATGTGCAACGAAGCGCAGCGCCTTAGACAAAGAAACTGGATCGTCACCCACAATTGAGGCAATTTAACACCCCAGACCAACGGACTGGCACTCACGATCGTATTGTGGACTATCTACGAGGCCATGAGCCAAAGAAAGTTGGACGCCGCACCTCGAACATAGAGGTGCCAGGTCACTACGCAAGTGTCCCTGAATGGCTCCCGTGTGACCTATCCTCATGCGGGTGGGAGTAACTTCTTCCCGCCTGGAATCCCTGCAGGACGTCATCCAGGCCTGTGCGCTGTCCTTAATCGTCCGCAATTCATTGCCAGCAACGTTTCCCAGGTCTGCTGCCATACAGACCGGAGATGACGACGAAAGTACCGTCGCACATCTGTATAAGGCAGAGTGCGGGTTGCGGATTCCGGCAGGCGACATGCGGACTTAGCAGTCGCATCCGCCTCCTCGTTGCCGGGAATTTCCACATGACATGCGGTCCAGGTAAAAACGAGCTGGAATCCAAGAGAGAGCAACTCAGTGTCTGAATTTTAATAACCAATGCCGAGCTGTCGTCAAACTGTTGCAGCGCCTGAAGAGCGCTAAGAGCATTGCAACAGATTGTAAAACTTCTCGGGGATTGAACCGGAGATAAAAGGTAAGAAATAAAATATGGCAAAAAATTCAGCAGTAAAAACGGAGCATTTGTTCGGAAGACAGTACTGGTGTACCTCACCGTTATACACGACACTACATCCTGTAGCAAACCCCACCTGGGATCCATCGGTAAATACCGGAGTGTCATTCCGGTAACGTCCCAGGGTTTCGGCGAAACAATTCACAAAACAGCGATTGAGGGGTGGCTTCCTTGGCACAGCAGAAAGCTTTAGATCGAAACGAGTATGCTGGAGTTCCCAAGGGGGATAGCGACAAAGAGTAAAACACTCCACGGCAGGCAGTCGGAGGTCATGCACGGCGAGCAATTCGCGAAACCGAATACCGCTTGGGCGGGAGATTGTGCTATTGTGTATATAACGGTGAACAAGTTCCGGTCGAGAGACAAAGTTAAAAGAAGTGTGACCTGGGTAAACTGCCAACCTTGCTTTATAAGAACACACCATAAACGAGCGCCGTACCGAAAGTGGAGGCTCCCCAGAATCAGCGTAGAGACACTCGCCTCCACTAGTGCGGAAAGCTCCAGTGGCAAGTCGGATACCAGCATGATGTACAGTGTTTCAAAGGCAAAGTTTACACGCGGACGCCGCGCCATAGATAAAACAGCCGTAGTCTAATCTTGACTACACCAGCGAGCGACACAACCTCAACATAACTGTGCGATCGCCACCCCAAGACGTCCCAGCACCCTGAGTACCCAAAGTGAACGGTCGCAGGTAGCACAAAGGTGACGAATATGGTGCTCCCATGTGAGTGCTATCGAGGTGTAGGCCCAAGAATTTCAGTTGTGGAATAAACTGAAGACGTGTGCCACGCTGTTTTCGTAGGGGAGAACTGAAAACCGGTGCAAGCGCCCACTCGGCGATAGATGTTATGGTCAGGTGCAGTTGACGCTCAATATGCTCAGGTTTATACGAGCGATAATATACCGCAAAGTCGTTAACATACAGTGACATCCGGATTCCGCTACCAGCAACACTAGCGATGCCATTAATGGAAATGGCGAAAAGCATGACACTCAGGACATTCCCCTGGATCCTTTCGTGGGAGAGTATTTCTAATGCAAGCACGAAATCGGAGTAGTTTTAAAAACTTTAAAAGGAGGATCGATAAACTACATCCCAATCCCTACCCGTGCAGCGTGCGCAAGATACGAGGGTAATTCAAATATAAACGGTAATTTTTGCATATCACGGGCGAAGCAGTTAAGAGCGGGGCAGTGGAGTGCGGGGGTTGAAGGTTGATGTGTTAGGAAGGGGGGACGAGCTTTGTTAGCTGCTTCGCTACGTTCTGGCGTCAGTACAGCCATGAGTGAGCAAGAGGTTCCCTCGTCCGTTGCGCAACGCATTATTATCAAGTTTTTAACCAATGAAGGGGTTAAACCTTCGGAGATTTTCTCGTTTAAGGACACAGTTTGGGAACACTACACTCTCACAGAATCGAGAGTTTACTTGGGCCAGACAATTTAAGGGTGGCCGAGAATTTGTGGAATGAGAAAGTCATGCTCGATGTCCAAGGTCAAATCTCACAGATAACATCCGTGCCGTTCGAAAGCTTATTGAAGGTGATCACCACTTCACTGTTGAAGAAATCGCATCAGAAGTTGGTTGATTTTCATGATCGATGTACAGTGACTGCAGCTTACTATTGCCAATTGTTAAGGTCTGTAAAAGCTGCCTACTGAAGCAAAAGACGTCATCAGAGATGTCATCCTTCTCCAAAACAATGCAACGCCTCACAGCACCAATTTGACAATGGACACAATGGTGGCCATGCACTGGGAAACCCTTGAGCACCCTCCCTATAGTTCAGACTTGTCCCCCCCCCCCACACACTATTTTTTGTTTGCACCCATGAAAAAGTCGCTTGGATGGAAACATTTCGAAAGCGACGACGACGTTGATGAGCATGTGCGCAATTGGTTGGCGACGCGCCCTCAAACCTTTTTTGACGAAGGAATGTTCAAGCTTCCAAAACGTTGGCAAAAATGTGTGCAGTGTGAAGGAAGCTATATAGAGAAATGTTGATGTAGTCACTTGTGTATATATTTAATCAACAAATATTTTTAACAAAATTACCGTTTATATTTGAATCAGCCTCGTAGCATAGTGCCAGTTGGTGCCGTAGGCTCTCTGCAGATCGATGCAGAAACCCACGACATGCTGCTTCTGAAGAAAGGCATTTTGTATATAAGCTTCCATGCCAGATTGTCGACTCTGGAGTGATGGCGACGAAAACCGCACTGACTATTGATCAGCAAGTTATTCTAGCCACCATACTAAGGGAGTGTTAATCAAGCGTTCTTAGGTCTTACAAAGGACAATCGTCAGGCAAATTGGGTGGTAGCTAGAGGGAAGCGTCCGGTCTATTCCGGGCCGAGGGATGGGGATGACAATACCGTCAGGTCAGGAAGAAGTGAAAACCTGCTGAAGCCAGATACACTTATAAATGCCCAGCAGGAAGGAGAGACTCTCAGGTGGAAGATGAAGCAGCATCTATCGGTTGATGTCATCAGGACTAGGAGGGGAGTCCTTGGCGAGGGACAAAGCATGTCCCAGCTGCGCTTCTGTAAAAGGGGAGTTGTACGGTTCACTACAGTCACTGTTAAAATCGAGGAATATCCGCTACGCAGAATCTTTTATGGGTAGAAAGGCGGTACTATATTTTAGATTTTGGCTATCAGCGAATGAGTTGGCAAGGGCTTCGGAAATGTCCTGCTCACCGGCGATACTTGTTGTACATACGCCGGACAGCAACCCAAATCCTTTGTGCCGAAGTGCGACGTGAAAGGACACAGATGTAGGTTTCTCAGGATCTGCGTTTTGCATTAGGAAGCACGAAACGTGCCCTAGCACGAGAGCGTTTAAAAGCGATGGAGTTCTCTTCGCTAGGATGTAAATTAAAAAGCTGAAGAGCACGTTTGCGTGCTTTGATAGCCAAACGGTAAACCTCGGACCACCATGGTACAGGAGCGTGTTGGGATGATGGTGAACCTCGAGGAATGTTGCATTCTGCTGCGAGTAAGATAGAACATCTAAAATATTCCACCATTTCATCAATGGTGGTGAAAACATCGTCAGCGAGATGAATGAGGGAGCCAAATTTCCCCCAATCAGTCTTGGAAATAACCCAGTGAGGATGTCGCGTTAGCACAGTACAGTGACAGTATAGCTGAATAGTAATGGGGTAATGATCACTGCCACATATTCGGAAAGCACCGACCAATCAAGCAGTGGAGCTAGTGCCAGGCTGCAAAAAATATCGTCTACGGCAGAGTGTGTGCCGTAGGAACAGGATAGGAATGTAGGGACACCAGTGTTTAACAAAAGCAAGTCGGATATATCACAAATGTCTACACTGAAGCACCCACGAACATCACCAGCGTCGGAGCCCCAGGGTGTGTGTTTGGCATTCAGATCGCCTACAAAGAGGAGCGGCGGCGGAATCTGTGGCAAAAGATCCCGAAGGTCGTTTTCTTGCACGACACCTACCGGTGGCAGATAGACGTTGCAAATAGAGAAAGACAAACCCTAGTTTTACACGTACCGCTACAGCTTGTAACGGCGTGTTCAGCGGTATGCTGGCGGCAGAGATATTATGCGCCACCAGCGTAGCCACACCACCGCCAGCTCGCCCATCAGCTGCAGAGTCGTATCTAAATGCCAAAAAATCACGTAGATATAAACCGTGATTAGGTTGCAAATGAATTTCTTGTAGACCATGGAATGCGATCGCTGAGAAACTAAGAGCCGTATGTCCGGAGCGTTAGCCCGGAACCCATTAATATTCCACTTGGGTATATCCATGCTAAAATAGAATTAATGGTTGGTCTTTATTGTCTTCCTGACCTTCACGCATTTTGGACCGATAATACGAGGTTTTCCGTCCCCCGGCGACTCTTTCGATGTTCGGGAGTCTGAAGATCCCCTGCGGCTCGCGGAGCAATTCTAGCTGAAAGAGGAGGATAAACAGTTTAACCTGTTCCTACCTCTCTGTCTACTATACTTCTAATTAGTAAGAGGACGCATACCTACTCGCTCGAGATTTCTGCCTTGAGCGGCGTCGGGCTTCACACATCACAAAGCCGGTAACGCCTTGGGACGGCTGCGGAGTTGGTGTCTGGACAGCAGAGGATATTGTCTGTGGTCGAACCGCTGGCGATGGGGAAATGCACGCGGCAGGCGAGTCGGTCTGCACTCTCACAGAAACACGAGAGAGAAAACCCGGACTCCTCTGTACGACGGCGTTCTGCTTCGGAACACCCTGGCAGAAAGCTGCAGAAAATTACATACTGGTGGTGGGATGAAGCTCCTGGTACGGCTTTCTGGCATCTACAAATGTCAGGTGTTCCTTGACCCCAAGCTCCTGGATTGTCTTCTCCTCTAAGAAGCGGGGGCAATCACGTGAATTCGACGGATGGGCACCTTCATAGTTGACACAGGTGGAGTCCTAGTCACACAGGGAGCCGCTGTGAGCAGCACGGACACAGCGAGGACAATTTGATGAACCGGTACAACGGTGCTGTCTGTGCCCGAACTTCTGGCAACGAAACCAACGCATAGGATTGGTCAGATAGAATGGTTGGTTATCTTTCTTCCCTAGTAAGCGAAACGCAGCAGTTACACCTTGGGCCCCCAGGCATTGAGCTATCTCCTCATAAGTGAGTCCGTCCAAATTTGGGGTGGAAATCACGCCGCGACAGCTGTTCAGGGTCTTGTGTTTCTCGAACTTGACAGGGTAGGAACCGAGCAGACTGGCTTTTAGCAGTTTCGTAGTCTTGGCGTCTTGATCAACCTCGATCAATCAGCTGCCCTCTCTACATCGGTTGGCGTTTCTCACCGGAGCACAGATCCTGTCCAGCTCCTTCTTTATATAAAACGGGCTAATAGTTGCCACTGACTTCGTTTCGCTGGTAAGCCACATTATCAGAAAACGTGGGGTTGAGAGGATGGAGCAAAGAGGAGCCATTATGGGAGAGTCCCCCTTCCGGACCGTCGGCGTCAGCCTGCCATCCTGGGGATAAAAGAGAGACACCTCAATCTACCGGTCTGTGCCGGCCCGAAGCACCCGCTTCAGTCCCGATCTCAAGGAGGACTTTGAAGATGAGTACCGGTATGCGACATGTACACCAAAGACAGGCCCGACTTTATGCCCCTACCACCGGTACAACCGCCGGTGGCTCCCCATTTTAGGGGACGCTGCCTCGATGGAATCAGCGTGGATTCCGTGGAGTTGTGGTTAATTACATCGCGCCTCAGGCAATGGTAACTCGTCGGGTTCCCGTGTACACCCTAGTGACACACGGCTGCCGGGATACCTACGTTGACCCAGTTACTAAGGAGCTACGTGGGTGTACACGACAATGGCTCCGCACCTAGTGTCGCACAAAAGGGGTAGTGAGGAGGGTCCACTCAACCTTCACGCCTGAGCCTCCGAAGAACACACAAGTTGGAAGCTGCGCCGAAACCGTCGGACAGGAACCACGGAGATAGGATAAATCCCTGTCGGTGAGACAGGAGTTATAACTCTAGGACTTAAACCTATGTATAATAATAAGACCTAGAAGAGGAAGAGACTACAACTAAGTGATAGGAAGAAAACGTGGCTAGACCCGATGGAGGTGAGGGGATGATGACGACGGTGAGCGGCTCGGGAACCCGGGTACGCCAAGACCCATACCTACCGTAGTAGGCCCTTGGGGACCGAGACGTAGAGCAGGCGGAAGAAATGTCTTCCGGTGCCAGAAGTTAGCATAGACTGTTTCCTCCGCGAAAAATTTAAAGCCATTTTCATGAGCCCACGTGTAGAGGCTCATAACAGCACTGGTTGGAAAGGCGTCGATACTCAAGCGGATAAAACGGTGGTGTGTAGGATTGAGGCAATTTAAAACCGAGGGTCGTGCAGAGGGATACACAAAACAGCCGCAATCAAGTTTCGATCGGACCAGAGAGTGGTATTGTAAAAGAATTGTCCGATCAGCTCCCCAGGATGTGCCACTTAAGACCCCTAAAACTTTAAAAGAACGTTCACACCTTGCCTTTAGGTAGGAAATATAAGAAGACCAAGTAAGTTTTCGGTCAAAAATAAATCCCAAAAATTTCGTCTCGTCTGTGAAAATAAGCATATCTGGGCCGAGACGTAGAGGAGGCGGAAGAAACGCCTTCCGGCGAAAGAAGTTAACACAGACGCTTTTCTCAGCGGAGAACTTAAAGCCATTTTCATAAGCGCCGTTGTATGGGCGGTCTAGACAAAGTTGGAGCTGGCGTTGTAACAGACAAGTCCGCTGAGACCTACAGTGAATAGCGAAATCATCGACGAACAATAAAACGGAAATTCCGGCAGGAACACATTGCACAATGGGATTGATGGCAATAGCAAACTAGGTGACGCTGAGTAACGAGCGCTGCGGAACTCCGTTCTCTTGGGTAAAAACACGACATAAAACGAACCAATACGAATTCGAAAGACTCTATCCCTCATAGACTCGTGAATAAAAACAGGCAGGCAATCACGTATGCCTCATCTATGGAGAGTACGAAGAATACCGTACCTCCAGCAAAAGTCATGCGCCTTCTCAAGGTCAGAAAAAACAGCAGCTATTTGACTCTTTCACAGAAAACCATTCGTGACGTGCGTGGATAACGATACCAAGTGGTCGAACATTGAACAGAAGCGACGAAAACCGCACTCAACGTTTCACAGCAGATTTTCAGTTTAAAGCACCACGTCAATCACCCATTGATCATGCGCTCCATCACCTCGCAGATTCAACTGGTGAGGCAGATCGGATGATAATTGGAAGGCAGATGGCGATCCTTACCAGGTTTCAAAATCGGGACGAAGATACCCTCGCGCCAAGCGGATGGAAAGTTAGAGGTGCGCCAGATATGGTTATACACCTCTAACAAGGAGGGGTACCCTTAGCTGTCGCTGACTTTTGAACGAAGCCAGTTTATGTTTCAGAACATAAGGAAAGACATTTGGAGCAATTTGACGTGCTATGCAGCATTGGAAGGGAAAGGAGAGGAGGGGCGTATGGAGCGCAACAGAAGGAGGCAACGCGGAACCAGTCTGCTATTTATGTACCAGAGGTGAACGTGTTGTGCTGTATGCATAGGCTGTTACAAAATGAAACCAGCTGTGTCTTCGGTATTTCGGAGGAAAAGCCAACTAGGGTAGATCGCATAGTTTTCGTACAGATTAGAAAATAGCTACATGATGAAGACCCTCATAATGAGCATAGAACTCTTATGGTCGATGAAGTCACCGATGAAGATGATAACAACAGTGATTTTGGGGATGATCCGGCGATACAGCTAGACAGTGAGCAGACTTCACAAGAAAGCGATCCAGCATTGCATGTTACCCACGCAAGCAGCGGTTCCTCTTATCCATCACCATCAAAGAAGATTGTTAAAAAAAATTTCCAAAAGGCTACTTGGCTGATGCTTACAAAATCTGGATGAAGCAGCAAAAAGAAAGCAATCCTTCACAATAGTGCCCTCAATGAGTAACCCTAGACATGTCCCCTAGAGTCAAATTCACTACGGTAACGGCAGAAAAAGACCAATAAAACAAGATAGTTTTGTGAAGCTTCGAAAAGACGCTCAAACGACCTAGCAGGAACAGGAAGGTGCTACAGGAAAGGATAAATAACGAGGGACGTGGTCGGTTCATTGACATGTAAAAATCAAATGGAATTATACACGATCGAATGCTACAAATTTGAGCGGTCTCTTACAGCACAAATTGATCCGAACAATACCTTACAATTCAAAGTATCCAAAACGTGGCTGCAGCGATTCAAGAGAAAACGTGCCTGGGCGACCGAGCTTCGCTCGGCGTTTTTCGCCTTTTTTTGGTTGTGAAATCTTGTTTTTGTGGGAGAAGATACTTATTTAGATAAACCTGAAAGACAGAACGTTAACTAAATAAAAATGTTTGTCGCAATTACTAAGAGTCATTTTCGAGATATAAGAGACATAGAAATACATACAACTATTTCATAAACACTATCATTTCAGCTGTAAAACGTCTACTGCTGGACGCAGGGCTCCCCTATGGATATCAACCTAGTTTGAGGTTTTCGTCGAGCATTTGTTCCATTATGGAGTTCAGTTCTTTGGTGCTGCCGTCGACTGTACTGTACCAAGGTTCTTTATCTTTCCGTCAAGTTCTTCCATGGCTTCCTTAACCCCGGCCAGTCGCTTCTTAGTATTCTCCGATAGATCTATCTTCATATTTTCCGTTTCGAAAAATACATTTGCAATTTGTCTTCAATTTTGTTCCCATATTTTCTATTCCGTAGTTTACATTTTTCCCGATTCGGCTTTCATATTTGTTTCCTCTGCCGCATTCCGGAATAAATTTCATTTCCCATTATATCCATCTTTGCTAACATTTGTTTCATTAAATGTTCCATATCGTGCTTTTCGTCGCACTCCTGACACCAATTGTGATAACTTTGCTTTTTAAACTATTTCTTTACTTTTTATTAAAACACCGGAACGACACTAAGCAAAAGCACTGTTGAAAAATAACGAATACTACAGGAAGAAAAACTGGTTGATAAAGTCATGTGAATGTACTACGCATTTCTGTTTCAATCATATAGAAAATTGTATGAATTGTTCGTAATTGTTCGTCGAAGCGGGAGTAGTGAAAGATACAACAGATAATTAAAATGCAAGTTTGTTTCTGCGAGGTAAACTAAAACCTGCTGAATACTGAAGTACTGCAATGTGATATTTTCTTTATTTCAATAACATGAATAAAACGTAAACCATTCAGCAATCAGAGCGGAGAAGCCCCACCCATCTAACACACACCGCCCGCTCAAGCCCAGCCAATCCCCTGTGAGCGACCCACATATAAATACGGCACCTCCAGTCATGTACGATTCTGGAGTACCCGGCACTACCTACACCCACACACAATCCCATCCCACAGTTCCAAAAACCTAAGATCCCACAACACCAAAAGACACCTACAAAACCCCGTCCCACTTCCCACCCACACCCAGCAATGCCAGGTACTTCCTCCTCCTCCACAACAACAACAACAGCGGCAACAACCAGCATATAATCAACAGAAAACCAAAAGCCACCCAGGATCATCATCCCGGATGTCCGCCAGGCTGTGAAAGTACTATAGACCATAAGGAACTCTCTTCCGAACGAGTCCTACAAACTTCAGACAACGAGGGACTGCCTAAAGCTCTTCCTCCAGAGAAAACAAGACGCCACCCCTACCAAGCAGCTCCTGACAAACGCCGGTGTGGAAAACTTCAGTTTCACACCCGGAAGTGATCAACCTCTGCGGTACGTAATAAAACGCCTGCCTGCAGATCTGGAAGTGGACTTAGTCAAAGAGGACTTAGAACTGAAGGGCTACACCGGCGTGCAAGTTCGACAAATGGTTTCCCGCGGCAGGTCACTACCAAATTTGCAGGTAAGCTTGTCTAGAACCTCTGAAAATAAAAAGCTTTTGCAAGAAAGAGAGGTGTGCCACATGATGGTCACCGTGGAGGTCCTTAAAACCTCCCAAAATATCACCCAGTGCTACAACTGCCAACAGTTAGGACATACATTTAAAATGTGCAATATGACCTCCCGGTGTGTTCTTTGTGGTGACCTCCACCGCCTAGCTGACTGCCCAAGAAAGGCCAAGGAGGACGTTGTACCCCACTGTGCCAACTGTGGGGAGGCGCATCCTGCCAGCTATAGGGGGTGCGAGACATTTAAAATGGAACGTCACCGCCGTCAACTGGCAGCCGCAGCCAGGAACTCTCCTGCTACTCAACCAGGGCCACGCCCCATCCTCTACCCGGCCCTGGTCAAAAACGGCACCTCCTTTGCAGGAGCCGCCGGAGGGCAAAATGCACCCGTGCAACCCCAGAATGGTCCCCCTCCACAACCCCAGCCCTCACAGGCGCCCACCAGCGACCTGGGAGGTTTAAAAGAAATGTTCACCCTTTTCAAGGATTTAAACCTCCCAGTGCTATTAACAAAGTTGCGGCCCATAATCGCAAGATTAAAAGGCTGCAACAGTACCATGGAGAAGTTGGAAGCCATCATATGTTTGGTAACCACTCTCTTCGAGTAAATGGCAACTTCAAGGGGAGGCATAACTTTAACTCGCGCGCTCCTGTGGAATGCAGATGGCATCCACAGGAAGCAACACGAACTTGCAAATTACCTGCGGCGTAACAAAACTGATATCGCATTCATTTGCGAAACAAAATTACAACAAGAGCACACTTTCAAGCTCCAGGGGTATCAAATCTTTCGGAATGACAGAATTGGCAGACACGGGAGAGGGACTGCTATTTTGCTCAGAAACAATATTGCTCATGCTTCTGTTACGCTACCTGGCTGAACTTATAACGGAAAATGACGACATAGAGGTACACCTTCCCCCAGATCCCACATTTTGGCACAGATCAGGGCACTTTGACCCTGAAATTTTGGACTTCGTTTTAACAAAAAATTCGACACCTTTAATTAACTTTACAGTGTATCACACAGCCTGGACTCCGACCACCTTCCCGTGCATTTCGACATACAGGGTGGCATTTCAGCCGGTGCCTCTGGTCCTCGAAGGAGGGCTGAGACCGACTGGAATAAGTCCACCGTGGAAATGCATAGGATGGCGCAACCCAGACTGATATACTATAGCGAGGCAGACATAGATGTCGCCGTTGAAAACTTTACTGCCTCGCTACACACGGCCAAGAGAAGCGCTACCACTTACACCACAAGACCACCAGGTTTCTGCACGTACCCCGAGGTAGAGCAACTCATTGCGCGGAGACTGTAGCGGTATACCCGCCAGCCTGAATACAAAATGCTAGCAAAATGGCTACGCAACATCATTCGGCATCAAATCAAAATCAACAAAACTGAACAGTGGGAAAACAAAATGCTGAGTACCACCCATTCGGACTCCTCCTTGTGGAAATTATTAACGGCATTTAAAGTCTCCACGAGCGTCAACTCCGCAACTGAGGCGCTGCACACTCATGGCGGCATGCACTTCTCTGAAGAAGAGAAAGCCGAGGTCTTCGCTGACTGTCTTGAAGCTAGATTCAGCGAAAACCCAGTTACCAACCGTGAATTAGAACGGGAGGTACAGACATGGGTACAAACCTGGGTGGCGCAGAAGCAAAAGCAACAGCTACCCCTAATAACACCGCAGGAAGTTTAGAAGCTCATTAGGAAATTACCTAATGGGAAAGTTGCCGGCCCAGACAAAGTGACTAATGAGGAACTTAAACATCTCCCAAGAAAAGCTCTGGTGCAACTGACCAAAATATTTAACGCCTGTCGGCAGCAAGGCTACTTCCCCTCTACTTGGAAACGAGCCAGGGTAATCATGCTTCCAAAGCAAGGAAAAAGCACCAGACAACCGCAAAATTACCGCCCCATTAGTCTCTTGTCTACTATTGGTAAATTGCTCGAAAAACTTATACTTTCTCGACTCCAAAAACAAGTTTCGGAATCTCATGAACTCTCAAGTTCACAGTTTGGCTTTCGAAAAGGACATTCTACTGACTTACAGCTTCTCAGGCTAACAGATGACATAACATGGCTTCAACGTTGGCGCTATTTCTGGACGTAGAAGTCGCATTCGACCGGTGCTGGCATAATGGCCTTATCTATAAACTGCACCAAAATTTCCCGGCACTTCAAAATTATCTACATCTGCTGCACAATTTCTTAGAAAAACGGAAGTTCTACGTCCAAGTGGCCCGCTCCTCTTCTCGAGAGCGAGTGATGCGGGCTGGCGTCCCACAAGGGGCAATAATGTCCCCTTTCTTGTATATATTGTTTACAAACGACTTTCCAGTGGACGCCAGATGTAAGGTCGCCATGTATGCCGACCACACTGCAATATACAACCACCATAGAAATCCACGATTCAGTCTCGCAGAAATGCAGCGCTATGTCAACAACTTCCTCTCATGGCAACATGACTGGAAAATCAAAATTAACCCCGACAAATGCCAGCTGATTCATTTTCCTAAGCGGCATCACACTTTGGCAATGGACCTAACGGTCGGTGGTCAGATATTGCACTGTCGTCGGCAAGTTAAATATTTAGGGGTGACCTTGGACCACACAATGTGCTGGTCCACCCACATAAAAATAGCGCCAACAAAGGCAGACAGCGGCTAAAGTTACGCGCCCCCATCTTCCGCAGCAAACAGCTGCAGTTGAAGTCCAAACTCATCCTGTACAAAGCTTTTATCCTGTCAGTGGTTTTATATGCGTGTGTGGCCTGGGCAAACGCCTCGAAAACCGCCCTGAAACAGCTCCAAACCCTCCAAAACCTCTCCCTTCGAAAAATCCTCTCTGCTCCTCTCCTAACCACCAACCAAACCCTACACCACGAAACCCAGATCCCCTCCATTCCTGAGGTAATAACCAAAAAAGCCTCCGCGGCATGGGCGCGCATCAGAAACCATGACAATTACGTCATTGCCAATATCGGCAACGGTGAGCCGAAACATCGAAAACACGCAAGAATCAAGATGTTTTAGACGTCGCTCGGCTCACCGACTGATATGCGTCCACGCAAACAAGGGCTCCAGGCCGCACACACGCTACCTCAGAGGCCTGCACCCCAGGGAACCAGTCAGGAGCTGCAACCTGCCCGCCCAGAAAAACCGCGGAAATGTGTAAATAGCGTGTGTAAATAGTGTTTTTAATGTGCGTGTGTGTGTGTGTGTGTGTGTCTGAGGGCATATCTCACGATATGCCAGAGTGAAAGCGGGAGTGCATGCGTGTAAATAAAGTGTATATATGTATATAAACAAAAAACAATAACAAAAACACTAGAAACAGAAAACCCAAGACATTGCAAGAGGGAACTGTTCTCGGTGGCCCAAGGATGGCCACTGTATGGGTTTCCTAGAAAACCCATTGTATATAGAATGCAAACCAAAAAATTGAAAATAAAAAATGAAAATGTAAGTCTGTAAGCTGGGCCTGTTGTACCAGCACCAGACACAATTAGAAAATAAGCAAATCTGAAATCTGAATCTGAAAACGATTCTGAAACAATACAGAAGGGAACTGTTCTCGGTGACCCAAAGAGGGCCATTGTATGGGTTTCCTGAAAAACCCGCTGTATATATCTTGTAAATAGAATTAATTAATTGTAGGTATGTAGAATGTAAATTTAAGTCGGTACGCTGGGCCTACTGTACCAGCACCAGACAAAATTAACGAATAAATAATCTGAATCTGAAACGATTCTGTTGTAACTGAACTTTCACCAAGAAGACTCAGACTACACCACCGATGATGTCCACTGCAAGTGTCGTCGAAACGTCTGGACCTCAAAACTCCAGCAGACCACGGCTTTTAAGCCCGGAAGAAATCTCTAGCCTTAACATGATAAAGTAGGTTTTCACTTTCTCTACTACGTATAGTAAGTATAGGAAGTATTGTATTTCACCCAAAAATACGTCAAGATTTCAGCGTAAATATATGTTTTGAGGTCCCTTGAACCAAAATAAATTAAGAAAACTGTGTGTGTGTGTGTGTGTGTGTGTGTGTGTGTGTGTGTGCGCGCGCGCGCGCGTGTTCATGTCTGTGTCTGCTTGTGAACAGCATAACTCAAAAACGAAAAGTCGGTTAAAAATCAAAGGTGGCATTTAAGTTTAATATATTTTAAGGATGCGACACAAAGATTTTGAGAAAATTCCTCCATTCTAAACTACCCTTTACATGGAAAATTTCTCTAATATTCTGATTTTCTCGAAAATCGCTCTAACGATTTTGATTAAAATGCCATATGTGTAAGATATTTCTATGGCAAATGAATGTATATTTTGAATTTTCTGGCTACAGCCCATGCAGTTCTATTTACTCTAGATGACTATTGCATAACTGGTAAATCAGCAAAAACAGACCAAATCTTACTATACAAAAAATTCAGATTTCGTTAAAACGCACAATTTATGTGTAAATGAATGTTTTTGTGAAGTGAACTATTTTGGAGATATTACTTATTTGTGAGAGTTTTGCAATACTCATACTTTTCTCAAATGGAAGGTCGATATTCAATTTTTATATCTCAGCTGCGCAAAGAGAATGGAATTTCAAAGACTTCATACAGTGACCAGCCCACATAAGCCATGACAAGGCATTTGATTTCCACAATACTGCTATAAGGAATTAGTAATTATGCTAATTACTTGGTAGCATACACACATATTTCTTGTTCGCTTAAGTTTAGAAGACACATACTACTTTGTGGAAATATTAGTAAGATTTTTATACCCAGGAATAATTAATTACGATTTATTGAAACGAACGCATGCTGGTTTCGAAATGACGATATTTAGGCTGACAACACATTTTCTAGCCTTATTTTTATGAAAGAATAGACACAATTGTCATTGACAGGCAACAAAATAGACGATTAATTCTTGACCCTAGTATCCGATTTTAAAGAAATGTAGACCAAATTAATGTGGTTGATAAGGGAAAAAACTACACTATGAGCCTTGCATTTATTTCCACTTCTTTGTGCTCGTGGAGTGATAACTAAATTTACTGTTAATTTGTTCCGACGTTTTGAATTGCAATTAAGTGTTATAGAAGATATTGTTTTGCAAATTAACCGTGATTCTTTGTACATTTTACAGTCATCTGTATACTACACTAAATTAAATAATTCTAAAATGATTAGCTGTCCTATTTCCAAATCTTAAATTTTGTACAGGATTACTATACCGTGGGAGTGCAGGCCCTTATATAGCGATTGCAGTTGTTGACTATACAGACGGTATAGAGTGTGACGTATGTCTCACACCCTCCTCTCGCCGTACAGTTTCGTGCATCAGAATCTCACTATTTCTAAAGTGCTCAGCTGACACACTGAACAGTTGCATGTGTCAAGTGATTCATAGTTCAATATCTAAAACAACTTGCTCACGAAGTGCATTACTAAACGATTTGGTGGAACAATTCAGACGCCATATATCCGAGGAGGTGTTATATGTGCCATGTGTAAATTCAGAATATTACGAACTAAGAAGTACTATTTTGAAAAACACTGTAATGCTGAAGGACATAAGGAAAATGAATGCAATTCAAACAAGAATCAATTGAGTTCAAATAGTCGCTTACAGTTCAATAAAGATGTGAATCCCTACTTTAGATCATTTCTGGCAATATACACAAAACAAAATATTCCAGAAGAAGCAACAATAGCTAAAGAATATTTACCAATTTCTTACCAGAATACGATTGCCAAAATTCGAGAGAGTGTCAATGATCAGAAAATATAGGTTTCAGTGGATGAGTCTACAGACGCAAGTGGTACATATGTGGCAAGTGCAGTGATAGAATGACGTGATCGCCAACATCGTCAAAGGCGAGCCGAAGCACCGCAAACATAAGAGAATAAAAATATTCTAGAAGCGGCTAGGCTCGCCGACTAATGCGCGTCCACGCAACCTCGTTCCCGGGACCTATACATGTTCTGGCAGAGGCCCTCGCCTCGGAAAAATATTCAGGAGCTGCCACCGCGGGACAGTGTGAATAGTGTAAATAGTGCAGTGCGCGAGCTGGGACGCATATTTCTGATGTGCCCAGTGCAAATGAATGTGTGTGCATGAGTGTGTGCGTGGGTGAATGCGTGAGTGTTCAGTAAATAGTGTAAATATGTACATATGTATATAAAACAAAGAAGGAACAGAACTCAAAAAAAAGACAAAAATGAACTATTCTCGGTGACCTAATGATGGTCACCGTATGGGTTTTGTATATAACACCAAACAATTGTAAAAATGTACAAAGCTATTTATATATATGTAAATTTAAGCCTGTAAGCCGGGCCCATTGTACCGGCACCAGGCCAAAAAGTCTTAATAAACTAAACTTGAAACTTGAACGGTATATTTTCCAAAAACTGTGTGGAGAAAAAATGTGTGTTATATAAAATTTGTGTAATACAAAAAATAATGGCTATGTAATGTTGAACAGTTGGCTAATAAAACAGGACAATAACTTAAATGACAATGTGAATATTTTCACGTACGCTCCATTAACCTCATGCGAAGTCAAAAGAAGCTTCCCGCAGTAAACATAGTTTTCTTTTTTCTTCTTTACCCGATTAGCCTCCCCTTATGTAGGATTTACACCCCCTAGGACTTTCAAGCCAGTACCTAAGGTCAGATGCCTGTTGGGGAGCAGACAGAGTGAACACCTGGAAGCGGGTGGTCAGCCAGCACCAGGTATGAAGTGAGAAAGAGGATGAGGTGAAGTGCAGGTGAAATGGATGGTTAGAAAGGTGATGACGGTCCGCCTAGGTGGTAGGCGAACGGTCTAATTGCTGGGCTACAGGGGCACCTGCCAATATACTCTAACTGATAAACCCAGAAATTTCACCTTTGACAATCTATGTATGCACACAGCTGTGCATTGTATAATTCCTTCCTATTATGATGAAAAAGATACATATTTCATTATGCAACTTATTTTCTTGGAAACTTGTTAAATAACACAACTTTCCTAAGCTTTATTTCGCCTTTTTTTCGGAGCTACTAAAATTTTGTCCCCAAAAACAAGAAAGGGGAAAGGAACGCAGGCTCACTGAATCACTTATGAAACTACCTCCAGCTTTTAAAAAAAAAAAATTTGTCGACATTGCATCACTTAGTTACGTACAAAATGTACGATTGTGTGTAAAGCAATTCATATACTCAGAACTGTACGTCTGATACACCCACTGTGAGCTGCTTCCTCACGAGATCATTTACACTCGCCACAGAAGTCCAGGCAAACAGAGCTTGCACTAAAGATCCCGCACTCCCACTGTCTAATTATTACAATTTATTATTAAATATTTTTACATCATACAATGTTTTATCCTTTATCGTTTATTTTTAAAATTGTCTTTTTCTACAGATATATTAGCAGTCATGACTATTGCATGCTTAAAATAGTACAGCTATCCAACTACTGGATTTCTCTCATATTTCCCTTGCACCTACAAGAATACTAGCAATGATTTCTGCAAATGTTTATCCTGACTAACATGAAGAAGATAGAGGAATAAGTGTTTGTAGGAATAGTACGAGTAGAGAAAGTCATGTGAGTGTAACTTTTTTTCTAAGCAGTCAATTTTCTACATCATCATTAGAAGGCAAGGTGAAACTGAAATAACAGGTGATCCAAAACACTCAGAACAGGCTGCACTGTGTTTTATCTGTACAGGTCCTCAGCACCCGTCGCCGACTGCTGTTGTCATAGAACAGCGTGGATGAAACCATATAACATTTTTAGAACTACTTTTGAAGGTCTGCTTACCAATGTTACTAAAGGAGATGCTGAAACTGACCACCGTCGTTGTCCATACATTTTTGGCACCGCTTTAGGAAGTTATCCATCACTCCTTGGAGTTCACGTTGAGAAATGCTGGCAATTTCCTGGCAGATATTTTCTTTTAATTCTTTCAGTGTGTGTGGGTTTGTCTTGTACACTATATGCTTTAAGTTACCCCAGAGATAGAAATCACGGAAGGTTAGGTCGGGGGACCAAGAGGGCCACAGATCTTTACTAATAATTCTGTCCTGAAGCATACTTTCAATTGTTCTCATCGAACGATTGGTTGTATGGGCTATTACAGTCTTGTTGAAGAAAAGCAAAATCACACACCCTGTTGGTTAATTCTCTATAAAAAGGGAGACAAAAGTGTACTCACGTATGTACTGGTGTCAACTACTGACTCAAAAAAATTGGGCCTGTAACTCTTTCTCCACTAATGGCGCACCATATACAATTTTTTCATCATGAAGGCGTATTTCATGGACAGCTCCAATAACGGTTATTTTGTGTACACACACATCCATGAAGGTGGAAACAAGCCTTGCCCGTGAAAAATATTAAATGAGGGTCACTTTTGCCATTGTATACACTATTGAGAATCCACATGTGGGCCTAATTACAGGATCAGTTGGTTACAGAGCATATGCCACAGTTATTTTATATGGTTTTAATTTCAGCAATTTACCAGCGCTTTGCAAAGAGCCATATGAAGTGCCTGCCTGTTGTGAAAGACACCTAAGCAATTTTGGGGGAATTCTCCAAACGATGACCAATGTCGTCCAAAGTTTCTTCGGTCTGAAATTTATTGTAAAGTTTATGGAGTGTTGTATGGAGCTTTCATATCTGGAAATCTTTCTGCAAATCACACTTTCACTTGGTAAACTGAGTTAACACATACGAATGATATATAAATACACCTTGTGCAGTAGAAAACAAATGCTGAGCCATAATGCACTTTGTGACTAAGTGCAGAACAAAATAATAAAGCACACTGGTAATAACTCAACCACACGTCAGCACTACACTGCACTATCAGAGCAGAGAAAAACAAGTCATCCACATGACCTTGTGTACATCAGTTGCTGCTAACGTGTTATCTGCACAGTGGAAAAACACCATGCAGCGGTTCTTATGTCTTTGGATCTCTCTGTACATAGTCTCCTGATCTGTACATAAAATATACAAAATGAAAAAGTGACAGTTAACTGTGTAGGAATTAATAAGACATTTACATGAAAAGTAAGTGGTTTTGTGGATGTGAAGTAAAAAAGCTTTTACTCTGCTTTCCATTCATTTAGCTTGGTGGTAATAATCACTGGTCAGAAAGAAGAGTGGTGGATTTAGTTAAAGTGTGTGGAAACAATAAGGTACCTATGTGAGTACTTTAAGTAGATACGTTACTCAGAAATCTTTTTTGTAAATTTTACAGTAGATCTATAACTGCTCGAAAAAAAAGTAGGCTAAACTTCCAAGTTCAACAAACATGATTAGTTCTGCATTATCACTGTAGACAGCGCTAGTGGCAATGGCATACATCTTGCATTAATATCTCAGCATCATATCAACTATTTTCTTCATTCGTCAAGACATCCCATACCTAGCTTTTAAAGGACATTAATTAATCATTTAAAAAATGCTGAAGCAATGCTAACTCTACGAGTGCATTCATCCTTCATCCACCATTGACCAATACTGTTTGTTGTATAAATCTGTCATTCATTTAGATGCTGACATTACATGCCCAGTATTATTAGTTTATTGTTATCCTTAAAATGAGTAGGAGGCAAACATAGGCCATCGGGTAATATTAAAATAGAGGGGCTCTGTTCTTCCTAATTTAACCCAAGGGGGAGGGAGTGTGCATGAGCTTGCATGTGTGTGTCACATGCATTATGGTATATGTAACAAGTTAGTATGTAACTCTGCAACGGAGCTATTTTATTTTATTTTTCCAACAGTACAACTTCTGCACAATTAACCTACTTTCTTTACCTATCTGTATCTTTAATTAAGATATAATAAGCAGAAGCACTTTAATAGGTAGTAAAAAAGTCCTTATATTACAAAAGGAAAGAAGAAAAGAAAAAATATATTTGAAGCTCCTTTTCAAAAGGTTTAATATCTTCACACTTAAGAGAAAATATGGATATTTATTGTTGAATCAGATAACAATCATAGCACTTTTATATCGAACAGTACAGTCACAATATTAGCCAGGTAGTTGATTTTCACAAATCAGTAAATTTCTTAAAACCCTTTCAAAAAAGTGATTAATGCACTGCAATTAAGATCTGTAAAAAAATGAAAACGCAAAAAAGAAAACTTTCTGAACTCACTGAAATTGAATGTACCACTACACATAAGTTCATGATAAAGCTAAAGGATGCTTAACACTACAACTGCCAGAGTTAATTGTATACTTAGAAGCATCAGTGCTATCATTTTGACCCCTGCTAATATCCTATACTTAGAAAATATCTGAATTCATCACTAGCACTGTCTTCAATGCAGGTTACTACAACATTAAATAATTCACTTCTAAATACCACTTTACGTGGCATCTTTAAAAAATAAATATATATAATATTCAATACACGAGGGTCATTCCATAAGTCCTTGCAATTATGGGATAACATTCGATAATATGACAACAGGGGAAATCCAAGCTGCACATTGCACAGCGAACACAGCGTGGAACTCAATGCCAAAAGAAAATACGGATAGAGGGCAGGAGTAAATGCCACAGGTTGAAATGAAAAACATGTGATGGAACTCTGAGTAAATTTATGGAACGAACTCAGTCAATTAACATCCATGGTACTGTTTCAACGCACCAGCTGTCCTTCAAAATAACTGCCCAGGGCATCCACACAGTGTTGCCAATGATGGGGAAGGCATTGAATGCCATGGGCATTGCCATCCATGTGTGCCACTTGCTGCCAATATGCTGTTAGGATATCTGCCCTGTTTGCAAACCAATAGGGCAATGCCCCATCCGCCAAAGCTTCTCATAGATCAGCATGACACAGAGTAGCATTCTGGTCACTGAAAGTAGTAATTTCCATGTATGATAGTTGTTCCTATTTGTTGTAGCACGCCCAACCAGACTGAATGTTTTCGGCACTGGTACCCAGCTATCCTTGCTTACAGTTGCCATCCGTCTGTTGAATTCACTACGGTTTGCCACGTGGTTTCAAATGTTTATACAGGCAGTACAGTGATCCCACATGTTTGAAAGATATCATCAATGCCAAGATTTATGGAATAACCCTCATAGTTATTGGTATTTTGTATATTTGCATGTTTCTACACTCCTTTTTAATGGTTTATACCAATCCAAGATTTTAAGTTGTTTGTCCAGAACCCATCTAATTCCATATTTATGGCTCCTAGATCAATCTATAAAAGTGGTATAGAATAAATAAGTGAATAACTAAAAAACTGAAAATAATATAAAACAGCTGTTTTCATGAACAAAACATGTCACACTTTATTTTCCTTCTACATTACTCTTGTCTTTTAGATCTTACTTTGAAAACATTCTATTTACATACTACTTTGTTACCTTGTATGTGAAAGGTGCAAAGACACAGTTTTTGCATTTGTTACGATGTTCATTAGTATTCTTCTGAAATCTTTATTTTGCACTGTCGTCTCTTTTTATCATTATATATTTTCAGCTTTTCCCTTTCTTCTTCCATTTCCCTATCTCCCTCTTCATTTCTGCTACTTCACTGTTTTCTGTACTTCATATACTCATTACGTAATTCTTATGCAATTTTCAAGATATAATTTCTATGACTTATCAAGCTTCCTGTTACACCCTTGAAAATTATCTATGAATTGACGGCGGCTAAATCAAGGATGTTTTGGAAAACACATATTGGCCATCGAAGAATGCCTGAATACACTTTCACTTACTGAACTAGCCTTCATTACATATCCCATTGAGTACAATGTAGGCCCTTCATTGTATTTCAATGCATTCTGCTGAGTGATTCTACCTCATGAAGTAACAGTATATCGAGCTACTGTCCACTGTGATACTCCGTTCTTGATTTGTAATTTTTAGCCCACATAGATGGCAAAAGTTTTCCTTGATACACTCTTCTACTGCAAGGCTGCATTGATACATGATCAGGTTCAGTATACTGTTTGTTCTTGATAGGTATTATGATTTCCTTTTGGGTAAGGTTCAGCTTTTGTAAAAGAATAGAATGTGTAAATTTCAATTTTAATTATTTAATCATAAATAGATAACACAATTTTAAAAACTTATGATTACATAAATATTACAGCAGCAACAACAATGATAATGATGATAGCACAATAACCATAATAACCATAATAATAATAATAATAATAATAATAATAATAATAATAATAATAATAATAATAATAATAATAATAATAATAATAATAATAATAATAATAATAATAATAATAATAATAATAATAATAATAATAATAATAATAATAATAATAATAATAATAATAATAATAATAATAATAATAATAATAATAATAATAATAATAATAATAATAATAATAATAATAATAATAATAATAATAATAATAATAATAATAATAATAATAATAATAATAATAATAATAATAATAATAATAATAATAATAATAATAATAATAATAATAATAATAATAGTAATAATAGTAATAATAATAGTAATAATAATAATAATTATAATAATTATAATAGTAATAATACTAATAATAATAATAATAATAATAATAATAATAATAATAATAATAATAATAATAATAATAATAATAATAATAATAATAATAATAACAATGTATAATTCTGAGTAAACCCATTATATTCTAACAAAAAAGTGAGTGCGCACTCATACTTCAGTTGTATGAGTGTGCTTATAAATTTCAGAGCTCAAAATTTATGGAATGGTAATTCCCAGTAACAGCAACGGTGGTCAAAATAACCGCTTGGCAGTTTTAAGTAAAAGTAGTGTTAAAAATAAAACCACCTTCTTCTTCTTCTTTACCTGATTACCCTCCCCTTATGTAGGACTTAATCCTCCTAGGACTTACAAGCCAGGGTCAGACACCTGTCGGGGAGCAGACGAACCTATGGACCGACAGAGTGAAAACCTGGAAGCGGGTGGTCAGACAAGTACCAGGTATGATGGCAAGGAAAAGGATGATATGAAATGAAGGCAAAATCGATGAATGGAAAGGTGACGATGGAGCAATTGGTGGAATGAGTGGCAGGGGAAACTTGAGAACCCAGAGAAAACCTGCCCAGATGGCACTTCGTCCACCACAAATACCACATGCAGCTCCCTGAGATCGAACCCAGGCCACCTAGGTGGTAGGCGAACGGTCTAACTGCTCGGTCAGAGCGCCAACTAAAACCACTTCATGAAATTAAATATAATTTTGTCTGTATGATCTGTGTAATAACTTGGAAAAGGTTACAAACTTTCAGTAAAGTGCAGTAACAATTTCTAGAAGAAACAGGACACTGAAAGCTAAAAAGCAGTCAGACTGATTGCTCCACAGTTCTAGTGTTAAACATCCATAAGTTGCACACTTTGTATTTAACTATGGAGTAAAACTGCATGAATCAGTGATGCACTGCTAAAGGTGGTGCTCTAGTTGTATACTTAATTTTTTATTCCAAACAGTAATAAACACTTTTGTGTACCCAAATTGCAGTGGTGTAATTATGTGCATAATTTCCTCTTTCTTGCAGATATAAATCCATGCATACTAATGCACCCATTTGAAATATAGTTGTATCAATAAATATGTGGTGCCATTCTACTCACTGCTACAATATTGAGTGGGCTTTAAACCTTTTAGTTTCCTAATGATTGATTGATTTATTCTGGTTTAAGGGCATTCAACTACTTGGTCATCAGTAGTAGTAAGGTAGCAGTAAAGTACGTATGATGAATATGCAGAGAATTGTTCAGTACAGGAATAAAGAATTTTGAGTATATTAGGCCAAACTCCTTTAAAAACGAACTGCTCTATACACCGGCTGCATTCATAAGTAGATAAGTAATTGTTTATTTCTGTGCTGTCAATCAGATGCTGCAATCTTTGAGGAATAGAATCAACTTCACTATACTGAAAGGACGGTGATATGAAGTAAATCAATTTCTTATTAATGCTACCTTAATATTATTTCCATAAATTAGGGAATAGCTTTAAGATAGCATGGAACAAAATGCACATAAAATGCTGAGATTTTAATATGAGCACTTTAATTAGAATGACTTCCAACCTATTTACCAACATCTGAAATTGCTAGAAAAATATGGTATAGAGCAATTCTGCGAATATGTCATACCAAGTGTTAAAACTTGAAATTAATGTTTCACTTTTTTTTTTTACTGAGGATAGATGATGCTAGATACTCCAAAGTATCTTATGAAGTGAAAAATAAATGTTTTTAACGTGAATATGGGTTCAAATTTCACTTCTTACCCATGTTTCCAAAACACTAAAAATAAGTGCGAATAACGGTGATTTTCATATCAATATTTCAGGAGCTATGTACAACTTTTTTAATTTTTTTGTTCTGTACATCACACAATGACTCTTCGTCTTCAAAACGTGTACATGGCTAACAATTTTCGACATTTATAAATAATCCTTAGAGCCTCTTTAATTATTACTGTGTGTCAATGTCAGTCACAGTAAATAAGGATGAAGTCCTCTGGAGGGAAAAGTAATAGCCTGAAATAAAAATCTTTTTTGATTCTGCGTCATTACAATATAACAAATAAAAACGTATCAGAAAGTTTTCCTCTATAGTCATTAGTTTTCCCACAAACCACGTGACTAACAGACATTTAGTGCTGGCGCCCTGAGTTCGTCATACGGGTACAGTGCTTGTGAGACTTCCAGTCAGGATAGACGTATCAGTCTGTTTCTGACTCCTTGACTAAAACACCAGCCCAAAGACAACGTGAACACAAACAACATCTGAAGGAGCAAGGCAGTTATGCACAATGGAAGGAAAAAATAAAAGTGACTGAGGAAAGGAAGAGCAGTACTGAAACAAACAAAACAAGGAAGAGAACTCCTCAATGCTGAATATAGGAGATATAAGCAAGCACAGCGGGCAAGACAGAAGATAAGAGACCAAGAAGGGATTGATAAGGATACTCCATCAACATCAACCCCTTTCAAAAGAAGACGGTATTTCGGAAAGTGCAGAAAACGTGTTGAGGAAGCATTGCCGCAATCTCCACGTAAAAGAAAAGAAATTATTCATAAGTTAGCAGTTGAAGAGGGATTGCATGTTGTAAAACCAAAGCATTCTGTCCCGGTATCAGGAGAACAACTATCAGAGGAACTTAAAAGTGCAATCATTAAGTTCTATCAGGATGATTCAATATCTTACCAAACTCCTGGAAGAGATGATTTTATTGAACTCCATGTTCAGGGAGAAACAAAAGAAGTTCGCATTAGGCATCTAGTGGTAACATTAAAAGAAGCACATGCACTCTTTCTACAAGACCGAGTAGAAATGTCCGTGGGGTTGACAAAATTCGCTGAATTATGCCCTGCTCACATGCATCTTCAAAGTTAGATCCCACATAATGTGTGCACGTGGATTATACATGAAAATACGAAGTTTCTTCTCAAAGCATTGTGTAAAATACTCAGAGACAATTTCTTAAGTTCATAGCACAAGTAGTTTGTGATCAGAAATCGAGTGAATGTGTGCAGGGAGGATGCTCCAAGTGTCCGGGATTGAGTGGAGCAGACATTTCGGATGAACTTGCTAATTCTCCATGCGAATGAAAACTGTGGAGTTCACGTAATGGAAGAATGGAAATAGAAGTTAAAAATGGGTCTGTACAAGACTGTATGGAAGAACTGAGCAATTGCCTGCCACGTTTCCTAAATCACGTTTATGTAAAAAGACAGCAATCCGAGGCCTTTAAGAAGGCTTGGGAAAATGTTGCAATTAGTGAAGCTGTGATACAGATCGACTTCTCTGAGAACTACACATGCAAGGAGCAAAATGAAATTCAAGCTGCCCACTGGAATAATACACAGATCTCAATATTTACTGCTGTTGCCTGATATAGGAAAGAAGATATTGGTGAAATTCAGAAACAATCTTTTGCTTTGGTGTTTGATTATGTATCGCATGACAAATATGCAGTTGATATTTGCTTAAGGAATATATTTTTGGAAATATTGGATATTGTTCCAAATCTTGAACTTGTGAAAGTGTTTTCTGATGGAGCTGCTTGTCATTTTAAGCAGAAATACACATTGAGCCATGTGACATCTCTTTCCGAAGTATTTGGAATCCAAATTGAATGACAATTCTTCGAATCCTATCACGGAAAGGGGGCAGTAGATGCGATTGGAGGACAAGTGAAGAGGATGGCATAGGCAGCTGCAAAAGCAGGAAGCAGGATTCAGAGTGCTGAAGAATTTGTTAATAATGTTTGAAAGAAAACCAAAATATGTGTTCTTGAAGTTTCTCTGCCTGAAATTGAAGAAGCAAAAGAATTTCTCGACAAAAGATTTGAACGTATTTCACCTACGCCGTAGACTCAGCGGGTTCATTATGTGAAAGTAGTAGGTTTAAATGTTGTGGAATATGCTTTTCTTTCATGTGCGGAAAGTGTCAGAATGATGCACAACTTTCGGAAATAAAAACAGTGTAGTGATATACGCGTGTACTACGAGGCTACTGCATTTAGCGTTCCTGCACTATAAGGAGTCCAATCAAGTAACTAGTATGTCACAGGTATGTGATGTGTGCTGTGTGCTCTCATATGTCGTCTTTGTTATGGTTTTGAGTCAGCTTGTTATACTTGCAATGATGTAACTGTGATAAGAAATGAGAGCTGTCAACATCTGTTTATTCTGTTTATATTGCATGACATTAATGCTTCTCCAAAGGATATGATTCTTCTCAAAATGATAAAAACAATTACACACCTGTATGTATTACATGTATGTAACGTATAATACGTATGACTATGATTTACCATATGTTATACCATGTAAAACAAAGACAAGGTATTACAACTTTCGCAAATGTCAGTTAGTCACAAACTCATGTCAGTTAGGCACGCTGACCTTTGAATAAATATCTCCAGATGAGAATAACATGCCAAACCTTTTTTCAGGTCATTTGAAAGCTTAGAAGTTCCTCTCTCAAGTGATTTTTCAGAACAAATCAAATAAGAAAACTTTCAGAGAAAACGGAGGACAAACGTTTGAAGTTGGACCTGCAGTTGACAAAAATCTCAGTCACGAAAAGTTTAGCGCTCATTATTAAATAATTGTTTCACTTTTTAAGGTTTTTATATTTCCTATCACAACCGCCAATGTATTCTCTGTCATCATATGTCGTTAAAATAACATTTTTACACCTATATTGACCATTAGACAAGACATTTTAAGAAGAAAATGTAGTGTAAATGTCAGTTAGTCACACACGGAATTCTCTATATACAACTACTTCTTTCTTTCCAATTAAGAGAGTAGTACAGTATAACTGCATGATTAGTCATTACTAGAGTTCAAACCTTAATACAGGAAACAAACAGTTGCAGGGTTTGGACTATAGCAAGTGGGAGGGGTAAGTCTGCCACATGATCAGAACACAGAAGAGGCAAGGTATACTCGATGTAGGAAGGTTGTAGATAAAAGTTTTTGCATAAATTACATTCAGTGCTGTCACAATTTGCAGTAAAATGTTCACTTCCAAATTGTTGTACAAGTTCAGCAATACATGAATATTTCGATTTTCGTGCTGCAGGCATTTTACTGTATGCAACTAATTGACATATTCGAGACACTATGCACCGTAGGAAGTGTGCTTTCTGCTGTCACTGTCCTGGCGCCATGACGTCACACTCTGCCCTTGTGGAGGTAACTTAAGACCAGCTCATTTCACAATAGCTGTATAAAGGTTCAAACCCTAGTAATTACAATAACTCTATGCAGACTCCTTGTTATCAAAGAGGTGATCACTGTATGTTAAAATATTTAACATTTTTGTCTTACAAAGATAGAGGGAAATAATAGTATTATTTATGATGAGTATTATACTAGTCGTGATGCATGTTCAAGTTGTATGAGATGTTCAACATCCCTGAGCTCTGCCCATAGAGGGACCAAATGAACAAAGTAGTCTAAGATTGTCATCTGTTGATAAACATAGGGTGTTAACTCTTCTATGCATACCCTGGGTACAATGGACCTGGAGACGATTTTGACTGTTAATTGCGGTACCTAAACTTGAAATTGAGTCCCCTCCCAACAGGTAGGCTCTCCTGCAACATTCAATAACACATTATCAATGCTATTAGAAATATGTATCAATATTTAAGAGGTGGAATTAGGACTGAAAAATTCAATGCCATAGCCGGGATTTGAATCACGGATATTCCGCTTATCGAGCAGCTGCTTCAACCACTAAGCTACCATGGCCAACTTGCCAGTATGACATCAAATTCCCCAGCTGATTCGTACTTTTTCCCAGTTAGACCACAAGGGAATCTCACATCAGAGATAAATACCCCAAGGGCGACTTACAATTGCTTACAATTACTTTATGTCCAGAGTAAGTAACCTTTAGATGGTAAGTATTATTTATTGGCATTGAATTTTTCAGTCCTGATTCCACCTCTTAAGCATTGTCCACACACAGCTTGTGTGTTTAAAAACACCAGCAGTAAGCTTGTTGGCATAAATAAATAATAATTACCATCTAAAGGTTACTTAAACCCAGGACATAAAGTACTTACAATTGTAAGTTGCCCTTGGGGTATTTATCTCTGATGTGAGATGTGGTCTAACTGGGAAAAAGTACGAATCAGCTGGGGAATTTAATGCTGTACTGGCAAGTTGGCCATAGTAGCCAACTTGCCGCTCGATAAGCGGAATATCCGTGATTCAAATTCCGCCTATGACATTGAATTTTTCAGTCCTGATTCCACCTCTTCAACATTGCCCACACACGGCTTGAGTGTTTAAAAACACCAGCAGTAAGCTTGTTGGCATAAATAAATGATAATGTATCAATATTTTTGGGTGTCATATTTTCTTCTTCATACCACACATGTACATAACCCAGGTCTGATTGACCCTGTTGTTTATGTTGTAGTTTCAATAAATTAGATATTATGTTAATTATATATTGTTGGAATTCAGAAAACACCTTACTGGTACACATACACCTTGTTGTGAATGCAGGAATCACATTCTTACAACTTGTAGCTCTTTGTTTAGCTGTCCTGTAATGTGAATAAGAGTGAAAAGTTGCAGTTTATGTTTACAAGCCTGTGTCTCAGTACTGATTTGGATGAAAGGTTAGAGTAATTTGTAACCTAAACAACATGACAGCAATATTTTCCTATTGGCTAAAGAAGAAAAGGATACATAGTACCTATATTACTTCTTCACATTCTGCTTTTTACTTTCTCTACTATGTAATGTAAAGTAGAGGATGTATTGTATTCCACCCAAAAATTAGATGAGATTTCACTGGAAATATATGTTTTGAGAAACCCCGAATCAAAAAAAAAAGCACTTTTAGAGAAAGGAAGGTGTGTGTGCGTGTGCGGTGTGCATGTGTGTGTGTGTGTGTGTGTGTGTGTGTGTGTGTGTGTGTGTGCACTTGGTATTTGAGTTTAGTATCTTTCAAGGATGCGACACGAAGATTTTGAAGAAAATTCCTCCACCCTAAACTGCCCTTTACATGGAAAATTTTTTGAAACTTTTGATTTTCTTGAAAGTGGCTCGTAACGATTTTGATTAAAATGCCATATGTTTGAGATATTTTTATAGCAAATGAAATGTGTATCTTGAATTTTCTGGCTATAGCCCATGTAGACCTATTTACTTTGAAAAGAGAACAGAATTTGAAAGCTTTAACAGATTTAACTATCACTCAAAGTCTACTGTATTCCCATATTCTCCTTGTATCTACAAGAAGATAAACAGTAAGATAATTTCTGCAAATGTTTATCTCAACTAACACAAAGAAGCTATACGAATAGGAGTTTGTAAGCATGGTTAGCATAAGAGTAGATAAAGTTATGTGAGTGCAACACATATTTTTAGACAAAATGTTATAATCTACATCTGAAACACGACGCAGAAAGGAAGATCACATATGTTTTTCAAGTCCAAATTTTGAATCTGTTGTTATTCGATGGCTAACCAAAGATAATTTATTCCTGAAGCCATTGTGGATGAAATTGTGAGGTGCACCAACCTAGAAGCAAGAGTGGTTTGTGTACCAAGAAAAACAAACTGACACTAAGTAACAAGAGATAAAAAGTTTGCCTCCAGGGGGATTTTGCTTCATATGGGAGCAGATAAAGGCTGGGGTATTTCAATCAGGGAATTATTTCTGGGTAGCTTCCCAATCCATTTTATAGAGCTACAGTGTCTGTGAGTCAGCTTGAGGCAATAACACTATCCATTAGATTTGATGAAAAGAGAACAAGAGAGCTAGGTTGCAAACAGATAAGCCTGCTGCTGTTTCTTATGTATAGAAAATATTTACAGAAAAGTGCAGGAAAGCAGAACAACTATTTCCATTTAAAGACCATTGTGGACTTGTGAAATATATGTCAAAGAAGCCTAAAAGGTATGTTGTAGGTGCAAAGCTGAAACTGGTTTGTAGTGTTTAACGCCCGCTTTTACTACTACGGCACCGCAGGCGGTGACACTGATGATACATGGAATGAAGATGGAGCACCGGTGGAATGAGATGGCGGGGGAAACCGGAGTACCCGGAGAAAACCCGCCCTGACGCCGCTTCGTCCACCACGAATACCACATGCGGGTCCCTGGGATCGAACCCGGGCCGCCTAGGTGGTAGGCGAGCGCGCTAACCGCTCGGCCACGGCGCCGCCTCTGAAACTGGTGGGGTTGTGTACCTATATAAGAAGAGAACCAAGGGAACAATCCCAGAAGAATTTGGCTCTTTCTACAGTGAAGTCTGGCAGGAAATATTGCTGGTACAGTCAGAAATATATAACTTTAGATAACTATTTAACAATTCTATAATTGGCAGAACATCTCTTGAGTAAAAATTACACTTGCAGAAGACAAACTAAATGCTCACCCATATCTCTCTGGTGCAACATAATGGACGTATGACTAAATGCCTTGATTCTTTACACAACACAACATTCCATGTATCACGAACCTTTGCTCAAAAGGAGACTTCATCAAGGAACTTTGAATGGATTTGATTCAACCGTTTAAGATATCAGAAGATTTTCTAATCCCTTTCCAGAGAAATCCATATACCTGGATATGGAGAAATTCATTATTATCCCTCAAATGCAATGCAGCAGCAACAGCAAAGTTATACCAGAAGGGAAGGTGCACTTTGTGTCTTGCTTCATATAATGGAAAAACAAGGACAGTGTGTTTCAAGTGCACAAAACATGTGTGCCAAACACCATAGCAATGTGGTGTGCAACAATCGTAAAAATTAGTAAGGTGCTTTCTTGTTTTTGTTCTTTAAGATTGTAATCACCATAGTGAGACAGGAACTTCTATGTATATATATTTGTAATTTTAGAATCAGAATGTACATATATAAGACTTTTAGGTATAAGTATAATTTGTATTATAAACTGTGTAAAGAAGCTGCCTCTTGAAAGTATGTTGACCTGAGCACATTTCTGAAGGCCAGAGGACAAAAATCTTTTGTCATCTCGCGCCGAGGGACGTTTTGCCTAAAGTCCAAGGACACAGCTGGGGAAAATACACCCCTCCCCCATAACAGGACTAGAGAGAAAGTGCGGGGGTGAGATACATAAATAGGAAAACTTGGAAGAGAACGGGACTGACGCTCTGTTTGTTGCGAGGTCGCTACAAGGGTGAACCAGTATCGCGAATATGTATAGTTTCGCGCCAAAAACGTCGATGTGTGAAAGGCGACCGTGATTAGCGTAAGGTGAAGTAAATAGCGATCTTAAAACGCAATACCAGAAACTCGCTCAGGTCGGCACTTCGAGGCAATAACGTGGTGGAGAATAAAATCAGAAAACGTCTGTGCTGTATATGTCATCTAACCTCGCGCCTGAGAAATATCCTACTCATACCTGCCTAATCCCAAACAAGATCAACGCAGCGGCGCACAGCGGAGAGGCAGCTACTGCACCGGATGAGCTACCGAGTATTTCATGTGACAGGAAAGAGACTGTCACAAAAGTGGCACCCAACGTACACTGTAACCACAGTGACTGTAACAAGTGGTTTCACAACACCGTTACAATAGTTAAGGTGAGAAGGTACTGCCTATCTCCGCAATGCTATTTCTATGATTTTTTGGGTGCACATTACTAAGAAAGTATTATTGATATGTGCATGAAAATTTTCAGGCATGTTCTTACAACATTTATCTTGAATAATACCTACTATTATTTGAAAATTATGTACTGACAATTTTTTATAATTTTTTAGTTTGTTTAAAAAAAAAGCCAGAACTTTCAGATAATTTTTTTTTTTTAAATAAGTATTATGAATTGCAGACAAAAATCCCTTCTTATTATTATTCTTATAAGTCTGCTTAATACATACAAAAAATGTCATATGTTTTTGTTAAATAGTTTTTTTTAAAAAGTGCACCAGAACCTCAAAAAATATAAAACTGAGAAAAACAGCTTTAAAGTTTATATATTGATTATTCACTTCTCACATGAGTCAGAACATTCCTGCTGCATAGCCTTGATCCTCTGTAACCAGCAACGGAGTTACAGTGGTACCAACAGGAAGCTTGAAAGATCCCTTACAAAACAAGGCTTAGTTCAGAAATATCTGCTCAGTATTAAAGAAGTTATGATCGGTTTTCGAAAAGGGGTGTGGTAACAACTTAACACCCACTAATATAATAAGCAAATTAGGGATAAAATATTGCTTCAATGAACTTTTTAACTATATACTCGTAAGCTAGAGGGATGAAATTATGATAAAATGTAAAAATACAAAAAAGTTAATTTTGATCCCCAAGTGAAGTACCTTCTCACCTTAACAGATTGTCAAAAACTTGGTGGCATAGGTTTCAGGCTTCATTTTGTAGTTCATCCAAAACACATTCATGTTAAAATATATACTTTTTTGAATTTAATCACACTATTAATAATGATCATATTGATCTTATATTGTACTGATAAACCCTTAAACAAAATATTTGTGCATGATAACATCCAAAGAACACTTATTTTCATTTAAAATATATTATTAGATATAACGGGTACAATGGAACCAGGATATGTATATGTGCAAAAAATAGAGGTCATGCACTGAAGGTTAATCTGCTCTTACAGAATATTTGTCCAACAAAGCCTATTACTATATACATGAATTTGCACATGAAGGAATTTAAGATTCCCTGTGACAACATCTCTTTAAGTGCAGCACTATTCTTTAAACTTAATTCATCAATGTCTGTAAATAAGTGAATTTTATTTAATAACACTGGCCTGCGAATTTAAACTCTTTTTCTGCGGCAGAGATTTTTTAGCTTTCTAAAACATAATTTTGGTATGCTGAATTCAAATCTGCTTTCCATTTGTTTGCACCATGTACCCATTTTTTTGCCATGCACAAAGGAAATATATAATATTAGAGTTTGTTTCTGGTTTTAAAACACAATTTAACATGCATGAAGTCATTCAAACAAAGAAACAATATCAATTCCACAGATGCAACTGTACACTAAACTAGAAAATTTCAAATATACCTTATGATGTTATTTACTCCTCCACTTTGCAGAAAATGAATGCTGAGTTGACTTGCGTTTGTGGTCCTGACGAATGCAGAAAACGTCGTTTTAATCTAATATTACACCTGAGCATCTTTAACTTTTAGAGCATGGTTTTAATAATGTGTTCATATTGGTCATCTTTAACACTGCCCAGAAACTTATAACTTCACTGAGTGAGTCCCAAGCTTGAACCTCTATGTCTCTCATGATATTTCTAAAATGTTGTTGTTGTTAGCTAATGCTGGATTTCTGACAATGAAGTCATTAATCCTCTTGCTCTCCAATATTTTTCACTGAAGAGACTTAGCAATAAATGTAACCGCTTTTTAGAGAGCACCATATTTTTATGTTTTTATGATATTTCTAAAATAAACGTCCTTCACGAGTTAAAAATGCCTTCTTTCACTTTTTATTCAGACAACATTGGAAATTTCTGAATGAGATATAGGAAACAACCACCTTTGTCCAAATCTTTAACAAATTGCTTCATTATCCCTAATTTGATATGCAACAGGGGTGGCAAAACCTTGTGTGAGTCAATCAGCAGGCAATTTATTAAATTTTTTGTCCCTGGCACTAAATCTTTTCTTTATGGCCAGTTAGTTTCATCTCAGTGTCTATCTTTGGCTCTGGAGTTCCATTCACACAAAAAGCACGGAAATTTCATGTACCCTGCTTGTTGGCCCAATTAAATACCACACACTGTAAGATCACAGCACACAAACCACTTGTATTCATTATATTTAACTTTTTCCAGGATACTATACAAATTGTGGTACGCTTCTTTATGGGATGAAGAATGAGCTATTGGAACCAAAACAAACATTGCTGTTGTGCAGCAGAACATCTTTCAGACTTCTCTTACTCGAATCATTAAACAGATGCCAATATTTTGTTTTGTAAGCTGTTCCAAGACGACTTATCAAGTTAGGGATATCACTACAATACACTAGTTCTCCTTCTTTTACATAATATTTGTTGAACTCTTTTTCACCAAGTCTGTACCAATAGAAGTTCTTCCAGATGCTAAAAGATTGTCTTCTTTCAGCCTTGAAACTTAAAGTTCACTTTTTTCTTTGGTAAGACCCAAATCACATACCAAATAATGTAATTTTGACTGACTCAATGCATTTGGAATCTCATCTTGTAAGTTTGGGGACCAATTTATTTCATCTTCTACACTACTACTTTCTGGCAATACGGTGAAAGAACAGGAACATCAGGTTCGTGAGGCACAGGCCTAATTGCTGATGGCAAGTTTGGATATATAACGCCTGCCTTGTTTTTCCTACTGAATCCAGATATATTACAGACAAAAATGACAGTCATTAATATGATTTTGTTGCTTGTGCCATACCATAGGAACACCAAAGGGTATACATAGATGAAGGAACTCCGTTGTACCATTGTCTTAGATTTTCTACACAACTTTTACACACACTATGAGAAGCAAAATTCTTATCCTTCTCTCCTAATTTCATTTTAAAATAGACCAGATATAAACTCTTGATAAATGTGGAAATGTTCTTTTTCTGTTGCTTTATCACATAAGCACAGACATAACAGAAATTGTTAGGATGGTTCATACAGCCCCTCCTAGATATCACTTGAGCTTGCCATTTCTTTCACAACACGGTTTCAAAAGAGACCAGCTGAGAAGAAGTTTAAAACTGGACTGTGGATTCCAAGATAGGTTCCTATTTATGTATTATGCAATACATGTTTATGAGATAGGTTCAACATTACCTGTAAACAGAGATACACATTAGTACAATATGACGTCATATTATTTAGCATGTATGCATGTTTTGACCAACCATGCTCTAAGTCGAATATGCAGTGATGCTAATACTAGCGTACCGAAATTTTAATTTTGTGTAGAATCAAACTGTTCAAAACCTGTACGTGATACACAAAAAACATTATTTTCGAAATCAAAGCATCCAAATTGACCAATATGGTGTAAAATATTCCATACCGCAAAATCTTTGCAAGCCGGTGTAAGATCACGCATTTCCTAACCTAACTGCTGTATTTTCATTGACATAGCAATACAAACACTGGGCTACTGCATCAAATCATAAAGTTAACTAGACAAACCAGGTACTTAAATAAATTATTTTGTTTAACAGGACCACACACAGGATTCTTCATTTAAAACCTAACAGGCGCACAGTATTTTGCCTGTGTGCAATTGGGTGGCCACAGCTGGCTTTGTTCCTACATGAACTCCATATGTAAAGCATGTATAACACTCTTACCTTATATCTTTCATGTGTAAAAGTTATTATAAATGGAAATCATCAACCCGTGTTCACACAGCATAAATTCGAACATTCACTGGTGAAGCGCTTCCTTTCAGATTTGCAATTCATGACATTGTGAAGAAATTCAAAACCATTGGCTCAGTGGCAAACAAAAATCAAAAGCAATTTTAACAGAGGAAAAGTTAGATGAAATAGGCGCATCTTTTGAATGTTCACCGACCAAATCCATCCCAAAATTAGCACAACAGGTAGGAGTTTCAGTCTTCTGCACATAGAGCAACTAAATTCTTAAAACTAAAACCGCATAAGTGTGCAAGTGTCCATGCTTTAAAACAAGGTGACCCAGTATCATGAATGCATTATTGTGAATGGTTTCTTTCATCAGTGAATGACAGTTTAATTGATCCACAGCTTCCGTTCTTTTCTGACGAGGCGTGGTTCCACCCAAATGGTAGTGTCAACACTCATAATAGTCAGTACTGGGACTCTGAAAATCCACATCGCGTTCAAGAAATCCCTCATTATGATCAGAGTTGGAGTTTGGTGTGCTGTTTGCACTAGACATATAATCAGTCCATATTCTATGAGCAGACTGTAAATGCAGAGGGATAGCAAAATGACATTTTGACCCCATTTTATCATGAACTGACAGAAGAAGAGAAATCATATGGGTGGTTTCAACAAGATTCGACTACTGCCCATACAACAGAGGAGTCCATTAATAAAATTAGGGAAGTGTTTGAAGAGACTAATTAGTGCTAGTGTATGGCCTTTTCACTCCCCCGGTCTAACAGTGTGCAACTTTTACTTGTGGGGTAACCTGAAAGAAAAATTTTATGAGACAAATCCTCATACATTAGAAGAACTAAAACAAAATATTAGAAATGAAATCAGAAAGATTACAGTGACCCAACTTAAATCGTGTGAATCACAATGTGCTCTCCCGATATAATGCTTATTTAGCCGAGGGTGGACAACATTTCCAGCATCTTCTATAAGGTAAGAGTGTTATACATGCTTTATGTGTGGAGTTTATGTAGGAGCAATACCGGCTGTGGCACACCCAATCGTACACAGGTGAAATGCTGTGCATCTGTTAGGTTTTAAATGAAGAACCCTGTGTTTCCTATGCTCATTGTTGTACTCTGACATGGAGTTGAACTGAATGGTTTACTTTCTATTTCATATTTGCAAGCATATATAACACAAAGAACATCCTTCATGCCTAATCTTAATGAACTTTACATCTACCCATATAGGAGTCCATTACGCTCAATATCTTTGTCATTGTGTAATTAACCACCCACCTTTTACACTTACAATATTTTGCCTTGTCTTTCTTGACTACACTGATTCATTTCTCTCTTACTCTTCCTAAATATTCTATCATTTTAATCCTGCATGTCCCTGTATCTGTCGACATTTTAACTGCAATAAGTTACTTGTAAAATTTGTCCTATCTTGCTTCCCATATACCCTCCCTCTAATCCTTTATCCCACCACGCTGTAATGAACAATGGAATATTCCTTCTGGCTCCCTGCACCTAACACACCTTTGTTCATCTTCTCTGAAACCTTTTAAAAACAATGCTCCTGGTCACATTCAAGCCACCCCTTCCCTCCTAAATTTACTATGATAATTGACGTATTTCGTTTGTGCCAATCTTTTTTAATTTTTCTATATAATTTTAAAGAACTCTTATCTCTAAAACTAGCCCAAATCTATGTATCTTAAGCTCTTTGCATAACTTCTTTCCAACATACTAGTGTATTTTGAACTCCCATTTTCCAGAGCTCCCCCATCCTATTGTACTTCACCTGGCCAACTGTTAAATTTCATTACTTCCATTTAGTATCTCAAACACTCTTTAGAACTAGTGCTTTAAATTCCTATACAAATATTTTAAAATTTTCTCCATTATGAAACCTTTTCTCCCTACTGTCCCTAACTCTGCCAACGCTGCTTCCTTTGGTGAAGCTTTGGGTATCCCCAACACTTCTCTATGTAACACTATATGTATTACACAGACTTTCTTCCAGCTCTTTGAAGAATCCCAAACCTCCACTCCATTTAACATTTTTGTTTCCACCACCACCCCAGACATTCTCTCTAACGTTTTAATGGTAAGTTTGGAATTTTATATATGGCCCTCATTGCTTAACAATGACATTCCACACTTATGGTTCCCATCCTCCACTGCTTGACAGCCTGGCCCCCAAATAGTCACATTTTTTAACCACTTAAAGCAACTCCCCATTTAGAAACAATCTTTATCCCCCCCTCCCGTTTTAAATACCACTATTTTCAACTTTCTGGCATTCACCTTAGCCCAAATTCTACAAAAGCTGTTTATTTAATTTATAGTTTGCTGCAGTTTAATTAACTCAGATATAGTGTTTCAGATACTGCATCTATTCTAAGAGAATGTTTTAGTTGACCAATATGAGTAAATAAATGAATTTTAAAAATACCATATATTTCTTAGGCTAATTGATGTATTCTCTGTCATTGCATTCCAAATACTGCACTACTGTAACTGAATCTTAAGACTAGTTCACTCATGTCTTTAAATATATTTTATTCAATGAGAATGGGTTTCTTTTGCTGTATTGTCATTGAAGATTGACTTTCAAATACTGTCGTATTGCAACAGAATCTAATAACTAGTTGAACCATGTCTGAAAACATTGAGTATTTAATGTAACCTTCACTACTTGTTTTATTTTCTCTGACACTGCATGGATATCAAATACTTCACTGGTGCTGCAGAATCTTCAAATTAGTAGACCCATTGATACTGATATGTAATTAACAAGGAAATATTTGTCCTACGTCATTTGTTGTATTATCACTGATAGAGTACTTAAAATACTGCACTACTGTAAAAACTCTTAGCATTATGAAAACATTCAATACCATGAAGTTGTATCTATCCGTACATAGTTACATAACAGAGTCAGAATCCAAAATATATGTATACTACTAAAGATTTTAAGAACATTTTATATCCTGAAAAATAATAATGAGATGCAAACTTTATTGGATCAAAAGCTTCTTTGAGCCCTAACCTTTCAATGATAGATTAAATAGTTGACTGTCATTTCACCACTCTCTGGGATATCTTGGAAAGGACTTTGGGACGATTATGCAGTATAATTATTAGTTTTCTCAATTCTACAGGTTTTTTTCCCCTTTTTTAGCTCATTTCATTTTAACTCTGCAACACACTGTGCTTGAAATCAGTCTTGCCCATACAGAGTATTTGCTATAAAATGCAGGGCTGGTTTCACCAACCAGTGTTACACTCTTAACTAAAAGTTTCCTAATTCCTAATCAAAGATTTAACTAAATGTTAAAACTTTTTTCGTTTCATCAAGCTTTTTTTAATGTCAAAGACAAGTGCAAACAACAGGTTTTGAGAAGGCCTCTGAACCCACCCAGATGCACTTTTGTCAACATATTGTGGTGCTCTCTGTGTCAATAACAAATAACTAGTTACGTCTGTACCATGTGATTTTTACGATTGTCTGAGGTTGTTTGTAGTGTTTAACGCACGCTTTTACTACATATGGCACCGCAGGTGGTGACACTGATGATACATGGAATGAAGATAGAGCACCGGCAGAATGAGGTGGCAGGGGAAACCGGAGAACCCAGAGGAAACCCACCCCAGCGCTGCTTCGTCCACTACGAATCCCAAATGTGGTTACCTGGGATCGAACCTGGGCTGCTTTGGTGAGACGTCTGAGGTTGGAATTGTGTTGTCAATTAAAAAAATCTACTTGCAGAGGAATTAATGGTTCACTGTTAAGGTGCACAAATAAGCTGACAGACTTAAATTGAAGGATATTAATGCAGTCCAGAGAAAATCTGAGAGTAATTTAATTTAAATACACTTTCTTTCAGTCCCAATAAGCATATCTCACGATTTCATGTCATAAAATGCAGTAACAAAACAGTCGAGTGTGAAGCTCATTTATAACAGTTTAAACCTGAATGGTAGATACTACATTGGAATAGAAATGCAAAAATGTGGTCACTGATTAAGGATCAAGCAGACCCCAACAAAAATGCTATTGGCTGCTTGAAGCAATTGTTTAGGAATCCTTGCAAATAAACCCACAAATAGTAGTTTTGGAAATTCCAACATTTATCATTACATGAAAAGTGCCAGTAACAATTTTGTATTTTAACCTAACATAGGTATTTGACATAAAATTATTCTCATGACTGCTTTCAGAAGTCTGCATTGCTTTAAAAGTATCTCCTTTTGCATGTTTTCAAATCGATTACGATGCATGTCCATTCTTCTATTAGAAATGGCACTCTTAAATACCATATACATTTAACTAGCATAAATAGCTTGGTTTACTGCAGCCATTTTCCAACTTCTAACGTGTTTTAAATGGCAGTAGGAAGGACACATGGCCAGGATGTCTCAAAGCAGATGGGCCTATGCCACAACATGGGATCCTAGACTTGGAAAAAGAAACAGAGTATGTCCACGACAGAGATGGCCCCAAGAATTTAGTTTAGTGAAGTGAGTTTGAAGATCATTGGGCAAGGATAGCACGAGACAGAATGAGGTGGAAACAAACTGTGTTAAATTTAAAATAAATTTGAACAAATCTCTAGTTTTTAAGCAAGTTTTCAAAAGTTTAGAACATAGTGAAGTTTAGGAAGTGAATTGTAAACAAATCTACTGAACAGTTTAAGTATTCTCTTAGTATGTAAGAAAATAGAATTTAACCTACAAGAAAATGAACTTACAGGAACTAGCTCAGCCTGTGAGTACCACTGAGCTAGCCCTACCTTGGTAGGAGGACTTTGCCCCATGGGCTATCTTTATCTTTAACATGTGTTTAATGCCTCAACTCAGGGGTATGCCACTATTAAGTTAATATGTTAATTATGTTGAAGCTAACATTGTTCAATGAAGCAGAATTTGTGTTAACTTCTTGGTTACAGCAGTTTAACATTGAGTTAAAATTTAACATCACTTGGTGAAACCAAAGGCTATTCAGAAAGGAGAGGTAGCAGGTGATGTAACAGCCTTTGTGGTACAATTACTTTCTGTGCCAAAGTTATTATTCACCTGTACACTGTAAAACAATTATTGATTTTAGAACATTTCCAACAATATTGTATGTGGAATAAGTAAACAAAACAATGAACTATTTAATTTAACAAATGTACAATCTTTTAGTATTTCATAACTATGTACTTTGCAACAACTCCTGTTGTTTCTATACTTGGTTGATATATGAATACTTTTCTCTGATTATAGGACTTGTTTCATGTTCCAAATTCTTCTATACATGAATCGGTACACAATCTGTGTTTATGTGCATGTTACTGTTGGATGATGGGCACAATCTAATATAATAAATGGGTGAATGCTAAAGAATTATTTTTTTAAATGCAACAGCTCTATTTTTAAATGTGTACTGCTGCACTATTCACTTATTGCTGCTGTGGTATTCAATTGGTGTGACAGTTGGCAGTTATATATTAGGTATATTATGATATATTTGATATTCCAGAACATTGTTCCCAAGGAAGCAATGAGCAATACAAACACGAAGAAACAGAAAGAAGCTTGGGTCTATCCATCGTTTGTAGAAAAATGATAAGCAATTATATTTTATCACTACTGATACACTACATTAAACTTGAACATTTAATTGTTGATACATCAATGAAAAAAGTGTATGCTTATGGAAGTCCAAACTTCCCTTAGAACTGAATATCCAACTTTTAAAATTGAATTAAATGCTGGTTATTAAAAGTACATTAATCAATAAAACTTCGGCAGAAATTATGCTATACATAACTTTTTGTTTCTAAATTGCTGTTAATAAACCCACAACGGACCACAAACACTCTTTAAATAATGAAAACTTATTTTAAAATATTATAAGTGTGGTATCCTGATACTAATAAGGAAAAATAAACAAAAAATTAAAAAATAGAAATTTTATTATGGTACCACAAAGGAAATCTGTACAAAACTTCTGGAACTGTTAGTTGTGACTTATCTAACACATGACACTGACACTTAAGTTTGTTTCCCTAGAAAATTTCCTATCTTCTTAATTTTGGAGTTTTGTCCTGATATTAACAATGGAGCAAAAGTTTGGAATGTACAGCATAGAACAGTATATTCACTTATGTGTTATATGGTGAAGTAATACTATAATATAGATTTTTTATCCCTCTAGCGTTAACCTTCCTGTATTATAATGATTGTGCATAGATGTTGTGAGAACACAAAATTGAGATATTACAAATAGGTACACGGTTGTATGACATGTAGTATATCCTTGAACCTGGTTCATTCCAATATTGAAAGAACAAACTACAATACAACAGGTGGTATTGTTTACTTCACAGTGATGATATTTCAGCTGGTAAAATTATTGAAAAGTTATTTAAATCACTTCGTTCCTTAGAATGTAAGCTAAAACATTAAGTATTATTTTAAGTTACCAAGGCAATGGATAGAACAAATGCAGAAAGGCAGAAATCATTTATACACGAATGAAGACGGAACACCAGTGGAATGAGATGGTGGGGGAAACTGGAGAACCCAGAGTAAACACGCCTCAGCACCGCTTCGTCCACCACAAATTCCACATGCGGTTGCCCGGGATCGAACCAGGCCACTAAAGATAATGAAGAGGTGTATGGATAAGAAAATATCAAAGGAAACAGCAGGAGAAGTAGTTATACGGAAAGCAAAGGAAACAGGAAGGAAAACATTAAGCTGCGCTACTAAAAAGTATACAGATAACTCTAAATTTACTAGTAACTTAGTCTGCTGTATGAAAAAAGCAGAACGATGCCAGAAAGTCCATGGAAAACCATGGAAGTTATTTAAAAAATCCACTGCAAATTTTGGAGCACCACTGAAGACAAGTCCTGTAAAAATTGTTATGAGAAGAAGCAATGACAGTATCCAGCATGACAAACTTTTGCAGAAATAAAATCAGTAAGTGATCCTGGCAAAATAAGCTGCTTGTGTTAAAGAGATCCAAAAGTGATGGTGACCATATCATGGCTACTTGTTATTTGCTGTTCACTCCAAGTCAAGTCTTTAATTTACAATTAAACAGTAAGAAAATAGTCATTTACCTTTCCAATATGCAAAGCTACAAATTCTCGACTGGGTGTGCAAAAGCGGTTAAGTCAAAAAATATCGAAAGTGTGTTTTCCACAGCCTTTGATGTAATTTTGTGTTCTCTACCCATGTGACTAATCGGTTAAGTCATATCACTTATAATAGCCGAGTAACATGAGTGTGCAAAATGAGGTACGTCATGAAGTCATCAGTTGTGCGTGTGCAAAGACAGTTAAGTCACTCACTTTTGACTTCGCTTATTTTACACCTTCGAACCAGCAGTGCAAAGTGGTTAAGTCAGTAATAAAGCTGACTTACCTTGTTGTGCACTACAGATTTAAATGACTTACCCAACTTCACACTACACCTATCTGGTGACCAAGTATAAATTTTCATTGCATTAATATGAGGATTGAGTAATGCAAAACAACTAACTTTGACTTGTCAATAACATACATGAAAAAAAATTATTGCAGCTCTGTATATCATTTCAGTAAAAACACAGAGAAAGCATTTAGCATCTCGTGTCACTTTAACTACTTATACGAAGAATATTTAAATGCTATTCCTGGACATGTTGGTAGGAGGATCTACAAAACTATTTTTGATGATCTTGAACTACAGAAATCAAAAGTGGACGTATACCAGACATGCGATGGACTTAAGCTGAAGATAGAGATCTCTGAAGGTGAAAAATACTCAAGTTTGAGAGTAAGAAATGCACCAAGAAAAGGTTGACTAGGCAAGTCACTCTCAAGAAATGATCTTATAAGGAAAGTCATACCATTGGACTTACAACAATGCTTGCAAACTCCAGTAGTCAGTAGCTCCGTTGCCTTCTATAAAAGACAGCTATGGAGCTAAAACTTAACATTCACTACTGTGATGTCAGGCAAGCATACTGTTTCATGTAGCACAAAAGACAAGTCTTGGGGGCGACTAATGAATAGGATCTTGCCTTTACAATTAATTTAAACAACTTCATCTAGATGTAAAAAATAGCTTATGTATTCCGATTCCTGCCAAGGACAAAACAAGAATAGTCACATTGTCATTATGTGTATGGTTGCACTTCAGTAACATGCAATCCCCCAATCTATTGGCCACTAATTCCTAATATTAGGTCATACACACATGGAGAGTGATGGAGATCATGCAATCATAAAAAAAAAGAAATGTATCGTGTTCCTATCATCCTCACTACTGGATGCAAGTCATTGGTTTATCAGTAAAGAACCAGCCATTTGTGGTCAGTGAAATGTCTAAAGAGGACCTTTATGACTTTTCAGCATCGTTGGGAAAAGAACTCGTGCTAAGAAAGGTTGACATAACTGGACAAAAGATCGTTGGAGGGACATGCAGTGGCTCTGTTTTCGAAAGGTTTCCTTTGGGCAATTATTTCTCAGGTACAAGTTAAGGAGAGATGATGATTTCAAATTTGCCAGTTTTCTCATAAGAGGAAATAAATCTGCAGCCCGGTCCAAATGCAGTAAACCTAGCAAAAATAGGGCTTGCTGGACCTACTTCATTTATCTTGGCCTCATTCTAGGAATTCTAGAGCATTGAAAATATCTGTGTTCTTAGTATACTTCAAAATACTGATACCAATGATGAAGTTGAGTGAAGAATGTTTTTATTATTCATTATATTTTGGATGGTGAAAACAATTTCATGGAAATTTAAAGAAAGTATATGGCATTATAGTCATAATAATAAAATGTCTTATTTCTTTAGTGTTATATTATATTTTGCCAAGTTCAGTAAATTTAACAACCTTTTATAAAAGGCCAAAAATATAATATTTACTATGCAATTATAAGGTATTATTTTCAAACACTACGGTGATATCAGGGTTGTCTCCTTAGTGAGGTGGTAGCACTTCTGCTTACCAAGCGAGAGACCAAGGTTCGATTCCCAGCAACAGTGTGGGGATTTTCTCCCACTGGGAGACCTGGCACAGGGTGCACTCAGCCTCATTAGGTTCCTAAAAGGTCAATCAAGGAGTCACTTGATTGAAAAGTTGGGTCCTGATTGCATGGACTGCAAACTGACCAGGAGGAACTGGGGTGGTAAGCACCAGAACCGCACCACACTCTTGACACCTGTGGTAATTAGAGGTGCAGGACGCAGCGGCTAGGCGGTAAGGGCTGTTGTGCCTTGGGTAATTATTATCACTACAGTGATATGTCTTGTTTCATTATCCTTGTACTATTTTTATGCTGTCATTTTCTCCAGTTCTGTTAAATGTGAATTTCATATAAATATGGTGGTATTTCATCCGCATAGGGACTATAAGAATTGATTCCATATTTAAAAATACAATTTCACTGTATATTCTAGTGGCAAACAATAAATCTTCCACTGAAACCATTAATATAACACTTGTGTGGGAGTGGATATGTCAAAATGCACTGTGAAAAGTCACGTAAGTCACGCATCCACCCTCCAATCCTTCAGCTAATACTCAGATAAGGGATGAAGGCTTACAGGAATTAAATCAACCTGATGTATATATTTACAGTATTAACCAAAGAATTTTTTTTTTTTTTTTTTTTTTTTGCAAAATGTGTAAAATTTTAGCACATAAGGGAAATTGATTGTAATCTTTAATTTAGTTTTTCTCATTATGAGGTTTTTTGACTTACCCACTTTTGCACACCCAGTCGAGAATTAATAATAAAATGAATTCATTTCAACAAGAGTAGTCTCAAGCTGCAAGTGTGGGTAAGAAATGGCTTATCATCCTTGAAGGCAAGAAATACATCCTAGATTACAAATGAAGACAATCAGTGACAATATTCTGATTAACCACCGGTCATAACTGTTTAACCATACCCCTTCATAGAGTAAATATTTACCGTTCATCACAATGCATCTTTGCAAGCCACCAGGCACTATTATAGATTAAGAACATCTACTACTGTGTCAAGTAATTCCAAAAAATAGGAGATATTCAAACTCAATTAACATCCTATTTTTGGGATGCCAGAAAGATAATGAATAACATCTAAGTTCCAGAGCATTAGCAAAAAGCAACAGCTTTCCATTTATTTAAGGCCAGATATCAGAGACAAGCATTGACTTTGGCAAGTTTTCTCACATTTACCATTTGTTGGACATTACTGCAACATCCTACATAATGTGTGTATATGTTGCTACCATAAAAATTCTGAAAGTGCAAGACAAAAATTTACTAAATATTTTTCAAGTTTTGGCACATCAAGTAAGGATTTTGTACAATCCACTGTTTGCAATAAAAATTGTACAAGTTGCATGACATAATTGCTCATTTGTAAACCCAATGCTCCAGTTTGTTTGATGCCTGCCTGAATGAATGAAGAAAACTGTAGCCTACTGATTTTGCAGAAAATTATATCTGCAATTATTAAAATGAGATCCATCTCCACACCGGCCCAACCATCAAACAGCACTATTTACTGCAGTAATAGGTAATGGTTATGGTTAGAGGAGTGCTATAGTCATGCTACTGTGTTAAATCTCACATGATATTTACTGTGCAAGTACATTTCTTTGTTCCATACTAGAATACCAATAGGCATTGCAACATCTGCACGTATTTTCACATGGAGTTGCTTTCCAGTTCAAACAAAGGTACAATGTTATGAATATTATAGCCTTAAGATCAAAGTACAGCCTGGAGAGCCTAAAATGGACATTCAATGACATGTTTGGAGCACAGTGTTCAGAAAAAAAAAGTACAGATTGCTGAAATATTTTCACACGTCAGGATCTTAAAACTAAGTCATATATATGCCCTCCTCAGTCATAGAACATTCCAAACCAGACTGTGATATCAAGGTTCGTAGGCTTTCACAGCTGGTGTTGACACTGGTTAAATTTCCAACTTATAGGTTGTGCTCTACTGGACTCCTCAGACGTTTTGCATACTCCTGTGACAGATATTTTCAATGGCAGTAGCATGAGAACACTTTGACCATGTTACCGCCATTGAAGATCTCTGCCGCAGCAGTACATGAAATGTCTAGAAAGAAGGGGCCCATTTGAACAATCTGTACAAGTCCAGAAATTTAACTATAGTGTGATAGATGATCGGATAATATTAACAGATTGAAAGGTATATACAAAAGACATAAAATAAAAGCCATTTTGTTGCATGTTATTGCATATCACCATCACACATTGCTAACTGAGGAAGACTGGACCACAGTCAATGAGGACTTAAGTATTGAATTTCAATGATGTTCAAGCCATTGAAGTGACCAATATGTCAGTGCGTGAACTGGAGATTCCAAATCACTTGCATTAGCAAGAAAAATGGCCATCATTATACACCAGGTAACTGTCATCTATGATGATCAGTGCTTGCAACACCACCACTACTGACGAAATTAAAATTGACACAACTGTAGGGAAGTTCCTGAGCTGTGTTGGATAAAATTGTTTTGTGCAGCCTCATAAAGAACACTATGATAGTGTTTTGAATAATGGTATTCTCACTATCAAAGCTGTTCCTGGCATAATTTTAGATTAAAAACATACAGTATACTCCTTTCCTGAAAAAGAATACAATTGTATTGTAACCATATGCGGAAAAGCAACTATACTTGCTACAAATTTTGTACTATGTTTCAATTCTCAGATGACCATATCATGTAGGCTAACACACCTACGTTAACAGGATCCTGTGCTATTAGAGGCAGCACCTACTCCTGCCAGTAATAACCAGGTATTTATAACACCATATCTCAACTCTTTTACAAACTGATGGGCGTATAATAGTTTGGCCTCAGATGCTGACGAACACTAATTCATTAGCTTCTAAGCAGATGCAAAATTTTATGGTGGCTGATAGTTGACCATTCTATTCTATTTCTGTTGGGCAAATAAATTTTATGGTCACAAATTATATTTATATCATCAGCTTTATTGTGTGACTTCACAGCGTGTTTAGTTACACAATATCACAAGGCATGGCAAGTCTATGATTAGGTTTTGTGTTGAATCACCTGCCATTAAATGTTGTAACAGCTGTAATTGTGTTAACACACGCTGTAGTCCATTTCCATAAATTTATACTGTGTAGTTTACATCAATAACAAGTGATTTAGCATTAAAATATTTCATCCACTTTTGAGTACTTTTTGTTCTGATACTATCAAAATACTAATACATCTGGATTTCACTATGAATTTTTCCAAAATGCTAAAATTGGAATGCTGGATTACTAGTACACCATGACCATCTCAATAGAATAAATTTTGGGCATACCTGTGAATGCAGAAATCAAAGTTTTGGCCATGCACTTTAACTATGTTAAACCAATCATGGGCATATATCCCAGTTTAGGAGTAAATTTACAGTGATTCACTCTATCTGTTTTAACCTCATTTGTCTTGTCCATATACCTGCAAAACATAACTAGCTAATTGATATATCTTTGACATGTTTTATGGAAACTTACTGGAAACTAGAAGTGTGCGCAATGTTTGAGATATTTGTAAAAAAACTCTTTTCAGTAAAATACCACTGTTTCATAATGATAATAAAGTTTCAGTCTGATAGATCGGGCAAACTTCCGCTGACCAACCCATAGAAAAAAAAGAATTTTTATCCCAAAATATTCGTTAGGCACGTATAAATACGTAACCAAAATTCTAGCTTCCAAAAATGCCTCAAACCGCCAAAAACATTCCCAAAGTTCCACAAAAAACCGAAAATTTTAGAGATAACGCTCACGAAAAAAGACATTGAAACGCAGTTTCTGTACACTTCGATTCTTCTCTCCTCCTCTACACTCTCCTTGTGCCTCACCTTTCTTGATCTGATCCTCGCATCTAAAAAGACTAAGCTACAGCTACACCTACACCTACACCTACATCTAACCTAACCTAACCTAACCTAACCTAACCAAACCTAACCTAACCTAACCTAAGCAAAGGTAAGCTAACACGGCGCTCCCAAACATTACCAGCCGTAACGTAAACAATAATTATTAACTTTTGACGGGGTTGGTCTGCGGAAATTTGGCCCTACTTCCCTTCAAAACAACAAAAACATGATGCTGCAGAGGCTTCAAAATGTTTAATCAGGTGAAACACAAACATTTGCCATTTCAAATTGGAAATGATAATTGTGTTGGAAATGGTAATAATCTCTAGTCATATATTGTTATTATATATGTACATATAGTAAGACTTCTTTGATAAAATATTTTGATTAATGCTGCTGTTATTGACTTACTGACACATTATTTTATGATCATTAATATGTGGAAATTCTAAAAAGCCTGAATTTCAATTTGGGCATCATTGTATTCCATTATGATTTTATTGTCATCTCTATTAGAAATTGATTGCTATTCTCAAGGAATGGAAATTTGCCTCCCATACCTACTTCCTCGTTATGAAGAGCAAAGTAGTTCACGAAGGTCTCCAAAATAGATTAAACAAAGTCAATTACTGTTTTATGTAACGGTTTCCCCTCTCTTAGCTTTTAGGACAAGCATAAAATCTTGAATACAGAATAATTTCGTTGCGCGAAACTATGACATGCATAATTATTAACAAGTTTACGATGGCACAACAGTAAATCGTGGATGGGTAACTGGATCGAAATTCTTTTACTTCGAACGCGCCTATATTATAGTTCTGAGCAGACCCCAGGATATTACGGAAATACGAAATTCCTCTAATTTGTAATCTATTTTCACGCGCCATACGACAACTTTCCATTTTCAGATCATTTATCAAAATCCTGCATGCCTTTCACGCATCTACTGAGACAATCCAATTCACTTGTTTGTCAACGTAACTAAATATAGGAATACAAACAGTTACCTCCTGCAAACAGCGATTTCAAGTAGAACTCCAGAGTGCTTTTTTCTTCAACCTGCAAAGCCATGGTTAAGTTCTACTTCCTGCACTCCGTAACTTTCACCCGTCATAACAAACACTGCAATGAAATAATATAATATGTATTATATCAAGCATTGCATTTAAAGAGATCTTTCAAGTTTTGCAATCTGGCACCTTCTATAGTTTGTTAGTTTTTACATCAGTATAATCTGGGCATACAATCAGAAGTTTAAGAAGCTTCCGGGATTTTCAAAATTTAGGGCCAAGGAGAGGCTCTCATAATAATGCCAACGTATATCAGTAATGTTGCAGTCCCAAGTACACTGTCATGGCGGGCCCATAAAATGCGCAATTAATTTCACCAACGTTATTAAAGAAAATCTGCGAATCTGAGGGACAAGCTAAATAAACTTGCTAACAATAAGCCACCTTCTTTATGATGGAAGGAACGGAAATGTCAGCGTAAACCAGGAACACAACTAGTGATGGGAGTATTCGAATGCAAAATGTCAATGTATTCGATTCTTGAAAGTTCTCGAGATGTTCTCGAATCCTTATGTGGCGGTTCCTGGGTGATCGCAAACTCGCAAGTGCACACCCACTATTTTTTCCGCACGTCAATGTGTATTTACCTTTATAGACATGCATATGAGAAAGTCGAATGTCTAAATTTCTTCTATATGAGCTTGCTCGTTTAATTTTCCCGCGCCCTCTTTAGCAAATGTCAACGCATTCAGTCAACAAGTTGAGACGCATGAACCCGATTTTGCGACTGGCAAAGGTAACTTTTGGGCGAGGGGTACGCAGGGAGAGGTGCAAAATTTGCATTTAAGAGTGCGTCGAGTTAAGGCAGCATAATCGACAAGACCAACACATGCGATTCTTACCGCGCAAGCGCACTACGTTCTCCTACAAGTCCCTCCGTTTTCCTTGCTACCAGCATTTCTCTCCAGTTGTGTAGCAGAGCCTACGACACGCCTACGAGGCTGGCGTGATCTCAGGCTATGGCCCGGGCCGATCAGCTGATAGCCGAAAACCTGGCATGCTAACAAACATGTCTACCAGTGTGGAATGTTATGGGGCAACACGTGTTAGTTTTGTTTAATTGAAAGTGAATTAGTGGCGGTATATGCTGTTTCAGTGATTGTGTTTATTTGTAAATATTGTAAATTAATCAAAATTAATTTTTCAGTAGTTTTCTTGTTGTAGTACGAGAGTTATGACAGAAGTTTTTCGCTGGACTTTTTAACGGTTTCTTTTGAGCAATTGAACAGTTTTTCGTCTGGTTTTCGTAAATTCTACTTGTTATAGTTGAACTATTAAACTAAAATGATTATTTTCATTTATAGTGTGTAATTTTAAGTGATTTAAGAAATGGTTAATTCTTCAGTGAAGTTATTCAAGAATCCATAACCTGTATTGTTACATGGTGATACCGGTACTGAAAGGTATGTAATTCTACTTTTGTTTTAGGCGTAGAATTGAACAATATGGGTCGACGTTGTAGTGTGTATCGATGTAAAACTAGTTAGGACAGTTTATATACACATATATATATATATATATATATATATATATATATATATATATATATATATATATATATATATATATATAAATGAAACACATTGAAAGGACAAATATACACCCAAAAACTGTTGAACTAAAGATGGTATGGGTTGGTTTTTGTTAAACCATTCAGGCAACAGTTAAATGCAATGAATGTTAACAAAACATTTACCAAGTTAATCAATAAATTTAGAAAACAGGCAGTAGCTAGGTCATTTACATTTTTCCCACCTTCATCAAAAAGGGAAAACTATTATACTTGTGTCAAATTTTGTCCCCTGTCTTTACTCACACATGATGGAATTATGTAGGCAACGACACCTAGGTTAATGTGTGCCTATATGAGCAGGACGACAGAGTCCGTGTTATCAAAATTTTGCCTGTGTTATCAGAGGCAGCATGCACACCTGCCATCAATAATAATATGCAACCCTAACCTAACTTTATAACATCATATCTCAACTCTTTCTCCACTTTTACAAATTAACACAGGTATCACAGCTTAGCTTATTGTTGATAATTGCTATTTTATGTGCAAATTTACAAAACCAGCATGGTAAATGTTGATAGACTGAGTTTAATTAGTATTTTGCTTCAATTTCTGGGATGCCTATCTAAAGGACAAATCCACACCCAAAAACTTCTTGGTATGGTCACCGTATGGGTTTTGTTAAACCCCAAAACTGTAAACTTTGTAAATATTTATAATTGTAAGTTAATGTTAAGTGTAACCTGTAAGCCGGGTCCTTTGTGCCGGCACCAGGCCAAACTTTCTCTCAATAAACAAAACTGAAACTGGGAAAACTATATATGCCCCGCTGATAATAAGTTAACATTTATAGATTCCATCATTAATAAATATTATGTAAGGTAAGTGGATACATTGGTAAGTACTTTATACAAGTGATATTGAAAAATAAGTCTTCCAGCTTCTCCGGGGTAGGCAACAAATCAATATTACCATTATTTTAATATGATTGACTAGTTATAATAATATATCGGTTAGTCACAATGGGCCATTAAAAATCAAAATATTGAGGATGGAATATTTCCATTTACATGTATATATTCAGTTTCAGTGGAATTGAGTTTGGCAATAATCATGTGCCTCGTGTTTACAATTTGATGATGATGATGATGATAATAATAACAGCAGCTGTTGTGATAGATAGTTAATCTTTATTATATTGATATGTGATTTATTATTTTTGTAACGTATTATAATATTGTGCAGGTATTTTTGTTCCGTGTTTTTACTTTCAATAATGAGTGACAATTCAATGGATATCACTTCCTTACGCTGTTCCTCCAAACGGGGAAGTCATATTCACGTTCGGCTTCGGTCGGTTCTCTTCAATCAGCTGTTCCAAAGATGACGCAATCGGGCCGTAGCCTGTATTTCGCGCCAGCCTCGCAGAGCCTACTAGGCAGCCAACGTGACGGTTCTAAATATAATGTAGCCATCTTCTATATTAAAATGACAGTTATATTAATGTTATAAACGCAATTACATAGTCTTATTAAGCGATTACAAATGCATATAATTACTCTTCATGTCGTAAATTTACTAAGGCCAATACTTCAGTTTGGAATAGTTATTTTGTTACAGTTTTTAATACTGTTTGTTTGCCCACCTCGGTAGCGTGATGGTTAGCGTGTCTGCCTCATGTTCAAGAGGTCGCGAGTTCGAATCTCGCTTAGGGTAAGTTATCCGGGTAAGGTTCTTTCCGAGGTTTTCCCTACCCTGAGGAGACGAATGTCGGGTAACTTAAAGCTCCATGGACCTCGGGCTCATTTGAGCATCATTTCACCCATTTCATTCATTCGTCCGATATGACACAATGTTGGAGGACGTTAATTCAAAAAAAGTAAAATAAATTTTATTACTGTTTGTTATTTTGTGTTCTGGCAGCAAATTGCATGCGGTTGTCTGCGCATAGCGGGAAATTTGAGTCTGTGAAAGTGTGGAAATGAATAACACGGCGAAACTGAAAGAGATAAATCTTTCTCTTAGAAGAGAAGCTGTTTTCCGTGCTTATTGTTTGCGAGTGACAGAAATGGTATCTGGACAAATAATAGTTCTTTGATATTGGTCATTAAAAAAAAGCAAAACATTGAGCTCGATTAGTCCTGCGCCGTGGCGTAGTGGGCTTGGGCGCCAAGCCTTGGTTCCCTGCCACGGAATGCGGCCCGGGTTCGATCCCACCCTAGGGGTACGGATTTTAAGTCCCGGGTATAGGACCGGTGCCCACTTAGCATCGAGAGGAAATTGAGGCGCTTGCGATAGGTAAACGGCGCTAGTCATGAAACCCAACTTTCCGGCTGGGGGTGTCGAGATGCTGACTACATCTTCTCCCCGTATCGGTTGGATGATCGCTCACCTATACCTAGCGTATGTGGGCGTGAGGCCGACAGTCGTGTTGGCAGGCCCTGGTCCGATATGCACTGTAGTGCCACGGGTTTAACTTTAACTTTAAGAGCTCAATTGCACATATGAAATGCGAATTAGAATTGCGTGATGTGTGTCAGAGAAAGAAAGGGAGCAAAAGTGGAGAGGATGTAACATACTGCACACGCACTGCGACAAGTCACGAACCGCCACTGCCTTATACTGTATTCGAATACTTCACTCGGTTTGTTCTCGATTCTCGTTTGATAATTACTACTCTGCTGTTATCGAATACTCTCGGCTAGTTCTTGGATCTTGTTTGTTAATTACTACTCTTTTGCTATCGAATACTCTCCGCTTATTCTCGGTTCTCGTTTGCGAATGTCCTGAGTGCTGTTTTCCAATACTTTACTCGCATAGGTGCAGGCGCACTGAATTTAATCCAAACTACACCTGGGCACACGGCGTTGTAGAGGAGTGGATTGAGCTGACACATAAAAACATGATAATCACCTGGCCAGTGCGGAATATAAGTATACCGTGTTCATATAAAATATACTTTTGCATGTCATGTCCTTCCTTCCCAAAGCAAACTGTTTCCAAACAATTGCCATATTCGTGATCCTATTTAAATACCAAATCATGGAATAACGGAATGCGCATTACGAGGCCAGTTAACTAGAACGTACGGGCGACAATGTTATAACTTCGACAATAAATTCATATTTATAACGCAGACATGTTATTGATTTTCAAGTAAGTATATCATAAAATGGTGTATCTACATGTAAACTACTGTTTAACAATGAAAATAGTGTATTACTGTAACATATCTTACTTCCTAACAACAACAATAACGACGAGACGACAACAATATTAATTATAATACTAATACTACTACTAATACTACTACTACTAATACCACTACTAGTACTAATGCTACTACTACTAATACTACCAATACTACCATCCAACTAAATGCTACTTATGCCAGTCAACTAAGCATAAGGCAGAATCCATGCCATACCCTGAGAATAAAAATCTCGTAGAAAAGCAGAAAGTGGAGAAAAGGAAGGTGCATACCAATGAAGTACGAAATTAATACAGGTAAATCTCGATAGAGGAAAACAAGCTATGTGTTTCGGGATGTGATCAAACCAGTTTTAAGAAAGATACTTTATTTTTGTCTAGTACAAACGCATTAGTTTTGTTACAAGGGCGGCCATTTTATGTAACAAAACATGTGTACGTTTTCTTAGCAACCAACAAAACAAAAGAAAAACTGAAAGCTAAAGTCATATGTTACCAACTGCTACCAAAAGTCGCTAAACTATTTGCATTCGCCAACACTATGGATCTTCAAATACATAAATCTGTATCATATAAAGTGGATTTAGCCATAATAGCAGAACCAAATGTAAATATGGCTAAGATGAGTTCCTCATGGCTAACCGATGAATATATAGATGCTGCCATTTGCGTACCACCAAATGGCTCCAAGATAAGGAAAACTGGTAGGGCAAAGGATATCTATGGGTGGAAACTGACGAAATGGTTATATTTTCGTGTTATGTTTCCCCCACAAAAAATGAGCTGGAATCACAATTATTCTTGCACCAAGTAAGTCTCAGCATTATGCAGCAAGATAAGGGAAAAAAATTTAATTGGTGGAGATTTTAATGTCAATTCTTTAAGCTGGGGATCACCAACTGAAGACAAGAAAGGCAGTGCATTGACTGAGTGCGAAACCAAAATGATTACATCATCTTAAATGATGGGAAAAAATCTACTTTCGAGAGAAATAATGGATCTTCCTACATTGATATTACTATTTGTACTGCTGATATAAACAAATTAGTTACTCAATGGTATGTGGAGGATGAGGAAAACCTGAGTTACCATAAACACACACACACAAACACACACACACAGATATATATATATTGTCTTGGAAAGGCCAGCCCCAATGATAAAACAGCAAGCGAAATCGTATCTAAAAGGCTGGATATATAAAGAAGAGTATAAGGATGCTTTACTGGCCAAGGTTGAACAAGAAACAGGACGTCCAGACTATACTTACCAGCCAAGTGAATTTGGAAGAATGATTGAAAATGTTTGCAATTATGTACTTAAAAGGAAATATGCTAGTAAGAAGCATAAATCAGTCTACAGGGGGAATGGCAGCATTGCACAACTAAGAAAGAATAGTACTGATGATAGAAGGAAAGTGACAAGGGCGAATGGGAAAAATAGGAGGAATGAACATGAAACGCAGGAAATATATAATCAATACCGTGGAAGCAGAAGAACATTTAAAAATGCTATTAAGGCAGCAAAAAAGACTGAATAGGAGCAACTATGTACAGAAATTGATAATGACACTTGGGGGAAGGGATACCAGATAGTTACAGGAAAATTTGGATTTCGATCTCCAGTACGGCTAAAAGATGGAGAACAACTAAAGATAGCAAAAACTTTATTTCCAGAAAATAAAATGAATATATGGCCAGAAATAAAGGTCAACAGAGAGGAAATACCTCTGTGTCAAACAAATGAGATTATAGAAGCTGGTAGAAGACGAATAAAAGGAGGAAAAGCAGGAGGACCTGATGGAATCTCACCAGAGGTTTTAAAGATTATTGCAACAGAGAAACCTAATGTTCTAGAAGGAATAATAAATGAACAAATATTTAAAGGGATTTTCCCCAAAGAATCGACAATAGCTAGGCTAATATTAATTGAAAACCCCAGGAAAGGAGTTGGAGGTATTGCGTATAGACCATTGTGTTTGATAAACGTTATTGGGAAACTCTTTGAGCAAATAATAAATAAAAGACTTGTACAGGAGATTGAAACCAAAGAGGGATTCTCAGAAAGACAATTCGGTTTTAGAAAAGGTCTTTCAGCACTAGATGCCATTGAGATCATAAAGAGTTATATAAAATCAGAACTAGAAGAAAAGAAGAACATATATGACATTATGGTCACGCTCGATGTAAAAAATGCTTTCAACTCAGAACCATGGCTGCGCATAATAAATGAATTAAAAACAAGGAAAATAGCTCCGTATTTAATTAAACTTATATGCAGTTATTTGAAAGATAGAAAAATCCATGTAGGAGAAAAGTTGCGCCTGGACATGAGTAGTGGCGTCCCACAAGGCTCCGTACTAGGACCAACTTTATGGAATGTATATTATGATGAGGTATTAAAATTGGACTTACCAACAGGAGTCAAAACCATAGGACATGCAGATGACCTGGCTATGGTAATACTGGGTAAATCGAAAGGAGAGGTGGAAGAAAAAAATCTTGTGGTGTATAAAGAAAACGGATATATGCATGCTCCAGAAATGACTGCGATTATCACCAGAGAAGACAGAAATTGTCATCTTAGAGGGAAGGAGAACGATAAAGGAAATAAAAATACATTTTGGAAATCAGGAAATTAAATCTTGGCTATTCGTCAGTTAGGCACCCGCGCTGTATCATGTGATATTAAGCTTGCTGTCACTACCTTAGCAGCTAATTTCACTGCAAGGCGGAAAGTTTGTGTGCACCTTTAGAAATGCTTTAAAAATTTGCGTGTCTTTTTCTAAGTATTCGCTTAGATTTATTTAGAGGAATAAGGAAAGAGAATATTTCTATAACAAGCACGAGTATCGCAGTGTTTAGTGTGGAGTTTAACTTCGTTTAGTTTATTTTTATTAATGACAGACAAATGAGATTGAAATCATTAATATCAATAATTAATTTATATTTATTACATACTCAGAATACACGCCTATCTTCAAGAACAGTAACGTCTTTGAGACGTTACCTGTCTTGGAGAACCCTTTTAAAGAGCTCACTTTTGATTAATATTTCTAGCACTTAAAAGTGCTTTTAATGTAAGAGTCTCATTTTCTTCTCTGTGCAAATAAAGTGATTATCACAGCACATTTTAATTCCTCCAGTACACATAAAACTTGGTCTCATCAAAAACTTTGCTAAAAAGTTGGACCGAAGTGGACTGGCGTTCAAATACCTAGTTACATAATTTCCCACAGGTTCATCATGTTAACCAAGAAGAGATATTTGAACACCTCTTAAATGATGCTAAGCAAGAGGCATGGATTTCTTTCAGAGAAGTCGTCAAACATTTTTTGGGAAACAAAGCAGCTGGAAACTATTATAAACTTGATATAAATTTGCTATCATCTTATCACAAAATGCGATGCAACATGTCTTGAGTTACACTTTTTACGCTCCCATCTAAATTGTTTTACTAAAAGTTGTGGTACATGGCGAACATTAGCTCCAACAAATTATTAATGGGTAAGCTTTACCAGGGAAAGTGGAGCGCAAGAATGCTTTCTGACTACTGTTGAACAGTTATCAGGGATGGTCCCCAACTCCAGTACGACAATAAAGTAAATAGAAAGCATATTTAGTAAAGGTAAGTGCTCATGAATATATTTTCCAAGACATCAGATTTTCATATAAAAATTACTATTGTGTCTTTTCTTTAATATCATTCTTAAACCAGAATCAATATAGTATTCTTGTTGTCAAATTCATGTTAGCGTGGTGTAACTCATAAGAAAAGTGAGGTGTCATTCATGACGCAAACAAAAAGTAAAAATTTGTTGTCCAGTGTAATCTTTCAGAGCGTGATGATTTAAAAACCTTAACTGAAGATATGAAACAGTTAAACACTTTCGGTTGCAAATGAAATCAAAGCGATTATTGGTGCTCCTTGTTTGCAGGACGTTAAAACACAAAACTTTGTGCTGTAATAATCACTTTATTTGCACAGGAAAAGAAAAAAAGAGGCTTTTACATTAAAAGCACTTTTAAGTTCCAGAAATATTAAATAAAATAAATGTTTCAAAAGCGATGCGTTTTAAAAGGGTTCTCCAAGACAGGTAACGTCTCAAAGACGTTACTGTTCTTGAAGAGAGGCGTATATTCTGAGTATGTAATAAATATAAATTAATTATTGATATTAGTGATTTCAATCTCATTTGTCTCTCATTAATAAAAATAAACTAAAGGAACTTAAACTCCACACTAAGGACTGCGATACTTGTGCTTGTTATAGAAAATATTCCCTTTCCTTATTCCTCTAAATAAATGTAAGCGAATACTTAGAAAGAGAAACGCAAATTTTTAAACCATTTCTAAAGGTGCACACGAACTTTCCGCCTTGCAGTGAAATTGGCTGCTAAGGTAGTGACAGCAAGCTTAATATCATATGATAGAGCGCGGGTGCCTAGTTGACAAATAGCCAAGAGCGCTTCGTCGTTGTCTGTGAAATTCAGAACTGCTAGGTGGCGGGGGTTTGAGCCTCGTCTTTCGTATGTTTATTTTCTGTAATACAAGATTATCAAACGTATTTAGTTCTCTACAGCTTTTTATCAGGAACGGAAAATCAGATGAAGGCACACTGCTACAAATTGAGTTAATGGGGACATGGCAACGTTGTGCCTACTCCGAAATAAACGACATGACAACCTTGCTGGGTGCAAAGGTTGCTTCAACAGCTGCATTCTGTTCTGTTTAATGTATCATATTCACTGGTATCCAGATCTGGTAATTTACACTATTACGCGCTTATAAATTTTAATATGGTAATAGCCTACGAAATTCATAGAGATGCTTTTGAATGTGAATGTTTTAAGGGAAATATTAATCTCAAGGGGAATGTTTGACAATTGAGGTAGGCGTGTTCCCCGCTTAATTTTCAGCAATTGATATCTTAGGAAGCATTCATTTGTAAAATTTCCATCATACTGCAGCATTCATAAGACGGCGGGAAAGGCTACAACGGCACGCGGAATAAAAGTACCTAAAGGAGGAGCTTTATCAGAAATAGTTTCCATTAGTTTGTTTTATATTTCCCTCAGGTTATATAAATAATAATGTTCCCGTTAAGAAAGACAAAAGAAAAAGGGAAATAAAAGTAATCATGTTAAGTGGGTTTCGAACCCATGTCATCCAACACTGTTCATTTGAAAGAACACGCCTTAGCCGGCACAACTGTTGCAAATACACGGATCTGGCTTGCTCACGTTTTGTAAGTCTAGGACCAACACTGGAATCATTTTAGTTCTAGTCCACTACTTAATAGAAACACGATAAGAACATATGTTCTGCAGGTGCACTGATCTTGAATCCGCAATGTTTGCCCGCTAATGTAGAAGGGTTGCTGAAATATTGCTTTTCAAAGCCAGGAGGTGAGGTGAGTTGCGAGGCGACATGGTTGCCATGTCCTCCAACAGTAAGAGAAGCATATGACTCATTTAATTCTCATACCACCTGTGCAAGCACGCCTGAGAATTAGGTGACCCTTCGCGCACATCTCACCGAAGATGGATATTCACTTTTGTGAAAGATAGTACAGCAAAATGCATCTCATGGGGCAACTCAGCACTTTTCATTATACTAGTTCGTGTCGTTTTAAATGCGCCCTGGCTGAGACAGAACGACTCCTACACATTTAAGATGAACAGAAAGATAAAAGGAAGCGAAATAGAATGCCCTTTGTTTTGCCAAAGAGTAATGCACCGCCTTAAATCCCAAACCATACTTAAATTCAGGTATAATATGAACAAAATGCTATTGACCTTTCCTGCATAGCTTTGCAGTACTGTTTTCACATTCCGGAGATAGGGACAATATTTTCTTTCCCATTTTAAAGAAAAGAAGCAATCGGCCCGTGCAAGAATAGCAAAGCAATTATACAAAACTTTGATGATATTCTACTAATAAACGTAATTCGCATCAAATTTACATTATTTTATAACTCCAAATAAGGATTTTCTCTAGTTTTGATCACTGTGGTCATCTATGAAAACACGCAACATCTGTAATTAAAATGATTTATAGTTGTTTAATGTATTAAAATATGCAGAACATATATTTTAATGAGACAAATTTGATGTGCTACATACACATGATTTTCTTTGCTCACTCTTGTACAAAGTATTCTTACCAAGTCTTATTCTTCTATATATTCATGTTAACAGAGATAAACTTTCATTACATATTATAAGCAAGGATTGAGTAAATGAACCCGATAGGCAAACCTTCTCCTTCCCCTCCCGCCACCTCTCTCTCTCCATTTCAAATATATTGCTATTTTCAAAAAGATTAGCTGTCGTAATTGTGTTATTTATTCCATTTTCCCCTGCGTTGTACGTTCATATTGGTGAAACAGATGGCCACCCAGTTAATTTTTAGAAGAGCATCTCAGGCAATAAAATACTGCCTAAATAGGGAAAGAAGGTCTTTCTCACATTGTTTTCGTTTATTACATTATTAAAAGGCCTTTTAGAAAAGCCTCCGTTGCAATTGTAACCTAAATGTTGAAGAAACCGAAAACATTTTTTGTTGGAAGCTCTTAACAAAATAACAATTGCACGATTATGTGGCACACTTTGTTCTTCTTTCTTCCTAAAGATCATTTTCATTTATAACATTTCATGCCAGAAGACTAGGTAAGTAGAGTAGAGATACTCCGATAGTACTATGGAATTTGAATTATATCGTAAAATGTGAGATGCACATATGAATATCAATACTACCTGCCCTCTGTGGCTACCGTAGCACAGCCACCCTCCTCGTGACGTCATCAGCAGACAGCTCGAGGCCAACGTTATATCTAGGCCTTGTAACACATCGATCAGCTGACTGAGGTGAACCGATACCACAGAGCCACACTTTAACAAACATGGCTACCAGTGTTGGAAGTTATCGTGAATACGTGTTAGTTTTGTTTAATTGAAAGTGAATTAGTGGCGATATATGCTGTTTCAGTGATTGTGTTTATTTGCAAATAGTGTAAATAATCAAAATTCATTTTGCAATAGTTTTCTTGTTGTAGCACGAGAATTATAACATGTTATTCGCTCAAATTTTTAGCGGTTTATTTTGAGTAATTGTACAGTTTTTCTTCTGGTTTTCGTAAGTTTTACTTGTTATAGTTGAACCATTAAATTAAAATTATTATTTTTATTTATAGCAGGGGCAGCTATTGAACGGGGGCTCAAGGGCGGCGCTCCCAATTAGAAACTGAAAATGATATTTTTTGGTCTTAATATGTCCGTTATGCAGGTATACTTGTATACAAAATAAGTTTAAAATTGTTCCGTTTTTCGCCTATTTAGTACCCTAATTTTTAAGGTGACGGTCTGCCGGGCTCGGGTTGTGACAGCCCGGACGCTTTCTGGTATATTTTCGACGGTAACCATGTCAACGGCATAGCTGTAAGGTCATCCCACTGTCTCAGTTAAGACCAACATAGTGCTGAGAAAAATGGGCCCGGGTGTAATGGAATGTATGGAGTGGAAACTCTTGTTATTCTATCTGTAGCGTTGTTAAGGTTGGTGTGAATTACTATAAATTACTTGATTGCACGATTTTCCCATAATTTTTATATCATTATGAGCAAATTGTACAACCGAATGTTACTTTTAAGTGCACAGAAGCGACCCGCAGTTGAAGTTGTCTGGCTTCAAATTGGAGATACGAACAATGGAAATGACCACTGCCATTTCAACCTCCGAGGACGCGCGTATACCTGAAGTACAAAGGGGATGGCAGTTTTCCTTGTATGGATATTTCGGGGCTTACAGTTCTGTGGCCTGTTGATTTCCAGTCAGTAACTGGACAGTTGGCTTGCCTGTCAGCTGCAGTGCAATACAGTTAAGAAAAAATTAAAGTTTGTGAACTAAAAACGATTGTGCTTAGTTCGCTAAGTTTATCAGAAAAGTTAGAACTTAAAAACAGAGGCGGACCAAAGCTTGGACTTAATGTTGTGCAAATACAACCTCAGCGTAAGAGCAGAGCTTCTTTCACTCGAAAATTTTATATTTCGTTATACGAAAAAGTTTCCTGACCGTGTGGATGTTAGGAAACAAACGCGTCCTTCTGCTTCGTGTGTTTGTTGTTCGGCAGTGGTGGCGATTATGTGTGGACCAAAGACGGAGTGTGTGACTTGAAACATCTGCAGGAAAGAATAAAAAATCATGATGGTTCTTCTAAGCATAAGGCTAATGTAGTCAGTTTTAAACTTCTAGGAACGTACAATATTAGGTCATCTTTAAGTAGTGCTTATGGGGAATCCATAAAAAGCACAAGGAAACAGTGGAGAAAAATCGCGAGGTTCTGTCAATGATAATTTAATTGATGTCATAAAATTATGTTGTAATCTTCCTCTTAACGGTCATGACGAAACCGCCACATCCAGCAATAAGTGTGTGTTTTTAGAAATACTAAGTCTCTGTAAGAAACTCAGTCGCGCTCTTAACAGCCATTTCGAAAACGCCACTTTTTTTAAAGGTACTTCCAAAATCAGTTGTTAGATTGTATGCTACATGTTAGCAGGGATTTAATTTCTGGTCAAATTAAGCAGTCTTCTTTCCTCGCATGTATGGTTGATGATACGACGGATTTATCAAACACTGTGCAGACATGGTAGTGTTTCGATATGAACTTCAAGGCAAAGTTTAAGAGCGCTTTTGGACATTGGAAATACGGAATTTCATAATACAGAAGGTTTATCAAAGTGCATTTTGGAACAAATGCTTCCATTTATTGGAAATTGTCCCCAAAAATTAATCCCACAGACTTAGGATGGAGCTGCTTTATTTAGAGGTCATTTAGGTGGTGTTAATGTGAAAGTTAAAAAGGTGTATAACAATGCTCATTACATTTATTGCTATGCACATAAACTGAACAAATTAATGGAACAGGCCTCCTCTCACATTTCAAGTGTTAAAATATTCTTCCCCAATGTTAGGGGTATCTGTATATTTTTTTCTAAATTTCCTGAAAGGACTTCTGTCTTAGAAGGTATTTGTGAGGAACAAATACCTTGTTGTTCATGGAAATGTGCGGAGAACGTATTGAAAAGCTCACGAATGTTAAGTGGAAACGTGATCTTGCATTTATGGCCTATATAAGTGAACATTTGAATACTTTGTATGTTTCACTTCAACGGAAAAACAAATTAATCACAGATACATTTTCTAGTATTGAAGCTTTTAAAAATATGCTCTCATTATGGGAACGTCAACTGTCAAATGGTGATCCTCGTCATCTTCTCAGGTTGGAAAGTGTGATACATGATTGTGATTCTCTAGAAGTGGGATATTATGTTGAAAATATACACATGCTTTCCCGTGCGTTTCATGAAGGATTTGACGATATCGCGGGCTTAAAAATGGATTTTGATTTATTCGCTACACCATTTAGCACGTATATTGATGATACTCCCAAAGATGTTCTACTGTAGCTTATCACCTTTAAATGTGGCATTGAGTTAGCTGACAATTACAGAAACAGAGGAAGTTTGCTAGATTTCTGCAAGAGATTTCCTAAATCAAGATTCCCTCGATTACACAGGCGTGCGGTTGCAATGTTTGGTTCAACCTATGTAAGTGGATCCTTATTTTCAACTATGAAATGCATTAAGAACCCTCAGGGAGCCAACATCAGTGATCATAACTTGAAGTGTGCATTAAGGGTCCAGAGTTGTGTTTCATTGTCTCCAAATGTGGCGAATATTGTGAAAACCAAAAGATGCAGAAGGCAAGAGTGTCTACAGAAAACTGAATGTATAAACTTCTTAATTGAAACATGAATATTCGTTTAATATGAAGTATTCTGGGTAGTATTAGCACGGTATAGAAAATATTTTGTTATTTTATATTTTTCACTTGTTTCAGGATCAAAATTGTGCTAATCTCCACCAAGTACTGTTTCGTTCTTATAGTTAAAGATATTGCTTTTAAATGCCATCATTTGGTTGTATAGGATTGAAGGCTATAATAATCTTACTGGTATTGGGTTGTTTTATCCATCATTTAATAACAAGTACCAGAGAGATATTAAACCACGTATTATACAGTTTCTGAATTGTTCCTTCACTACTACCCTGTCCTTAATTATTTAATGGTAACGCAAGTGCAGATTACGCAACGCCACTGCGCGAGGTAGTGATTGGCATATCTCCCTAGCACTCGCCAGCAACGACCAGGCACGTCGGCACCGTGTGAACGGCAGAGGCACGCCGTGCATCTCAGCTGACGGTCCCTGCATTAGTATTTTTCTTTGGCATGATTTGACATTCCTAGTACAACAAGTCTTCATTTTAGTGTAGACTCCCTGAGCCCCTCCAGGTTAAAAAATCATGAGCCGCCACTGATTTGTAGTGTGTAGTTTTAAGTTATTTAAGAAATGGTTAATTCTTCAGTGAAGTTATTCAAGAATCCATTATGTATTTTGTAACATGGTGATACCGGTACTGAAAGGTACGTTATTCTACTTTTGTTTTAGGTGTAGGATTGAATAAAATGGGCCGTCGTTATAGTGTCTATGGATGTAAAACTAATTATGACATTTAAGCAGAAAGTCATTCATCGTTCTCACTGCCAAAAGATGAAAATCTTCGTAGGGCTTGGCTAGGAAATATTCCAACTGATTTTTCAAAATTGAAAAATCCATTGGTGTATGTAAAACATATTGAAGAATCTTGTATAGTAAGAATAGATAAAGTTATTACAGTAAAAGGGAAACTGTTGGAATATCAAAGGAAAATACCAAAATTTAGAGAAAATGCAGTGCCTAACATTTTACCAAATACACCCACTTACTGTTCTAAGACACTTCCAAAACTTAAACGTCTGCTTGATGTAGAAGATGAGAATCTGACCTAGGCTATTCGTGAAAGTATTGAGTCAAATAAAAAATACAATGAGCGCCACTCAATAGTATAAATGATATTTCATACCTAAATTCCTGACAAATGCATTCCAGTAAATGGACAATAATTAAGGACCAGGGAAAAATTCTTATTTGTTTATTGGGTATCACCAATGGAATTCCCTTTAAATCCTTTCTGATAGTGAAAGATGACTTGTCTATTAAAATTAATGTGGATAATATTCGTCTGCCTAGTGCTTTAAGTAAAATAAAGCAATTAAATTCTTTAAATGCTTTGGACAAAATCATGTCAGGAATTGAAAACAGTACTGTAACAATGTCTTCAACAAAAGAGAAATTGGATTTTGCTATTGAACTACTACGGTCTTTGTCTAGTTATGATGAAAACGAGCACATTAGATTTATTGTAGAACAATTGAATATGTCAAAAACTTCAAAAAATAGCAGACAATAAGGAAACAAAAGTATGGTACTAGATTCGACACTTAATGTTCACTCTCCATCTGCATATAATGCTTTGAGAAAATGTGATTTATTGATTTTGCCACACCCACGTACCTTGCAAAAGTTAGTTTCCTCTTATGAATTGTCACAAGAAAGCAGCTCATATTTGTAAACAGAATTAAACACTTAAAACCATTATAACAGTTAGTATCACTGACAATGGATGAGATTTATATATAAGAGTGGAGAAATTTATGGCAGTAGTAGTAATGATGTTGACAAATGTGCCAAGACAGCACAAGTGTTTATGGTATCTTCGTTCTTATCTAAATATTTAGATGTAGTAGCCATCATCCTAGTTATTAACATGACTAGTGAACAGTCGAAGTCATTCATACTTGATATTCTGAATTTGCTAGAAAGAGTAGGTTTTAAAGTTGTTTACCCAGTAGCAGATAACAATATGATAAACAGGAAGGCCTATGAACTTATGGCATCAAATAAAACTTTGCAGTCTAGCATTACTCATCCATTAGACTCATCTCGAAGGCCCTTTTTTATGTTTGACGCTGTTCACATTCTGAAGTGTATAAGGAATAATAGGGAAACAACAAAGAATATCAATAAGACTTTGTATTTTCCAGACATGAATGATCATTATAATATATTGTCAGCACAGTACAGGAATTTAGAATTCATGTGTGAGAAAGAAAAATAGTCACTGGTTAAATATGGACATGCATTTTCAGCTGAAGTATTATATCCATCTGCTATTCAGAAACAGAATGTGAGCCTGGTTTTGAAATTTTTTAATGAAAATAATATTGTTGCCTTGAAACATGCCACAAAATATTTGCCTGACGTTTCTGAAGAAATAAATCAGACAGTAATTTACCTAAACATAATGTCAACTGGTGGAAAATTCTTAATTTTAAGAGTGTGTTTCAGAGGAAGCAGTTCGATGATCCACACAGGAAGGCGATTAAAAGTCCATCAAACATGCAGTTTGAATTTCTAAAGTAAATGTCATTGGCCAAAAATCTGGCGAGTGTCTGTTCCCTCAAGCAGTGGTTTAACTCCTCAAACATTTCAATCTCTGATTACGACGATGGAATCTTTCTTTGAAATCATTCCATATCTATTTAAAGAATATGGATTTGATTACATTTTGCTAAGCAAATTTCACAGTGACAATTTGGAGGGTCGTTTTAGCTACTATAGGCAACTAAGTGGTGCAAACTACTATATCAGTTACCTGCAGATTTTAGAAAACGAACGAAAATTAAGGTTCAAGAATTCTGTACTGTTCGCTGCTCAAAATGGCAGTTTGAGCTTAAAGGAATTGATTCATACTCAAAATTATGACAAAGATATTGATAAGTCATTTTCCCGATATTTCATCTCTGGAAGAGTTTAAAATGGTTGTCATTCCCAATGATGTACCAATATTAACTTATTTAGGAGCATTTGTAGGTAAACAAGTTCCACGTAGATCAAAATGTGATGTGTGTACTTCTTGGCTCCAGTTAAACTAAGAAGTAGATTCTTCATATGAGTTTGTTAAAGACTTGGACAGAGAGGTGCTAACCTTGCCTACTGAAAAAGTTGTGTTTACTGTTGGATTGGTGTGGCATGGCATGTCATTATTGGTAAAAGACTAAATGCAGAAATTTGTAACTTGTGGAAAACAGCTTTCAGTAGCTCATAAAATTTGCAGTTTAAGATTATTGAAGTCAGATATAGAAAATACTGCATGTAAATGTTCATTAATGAAGACCTTAATGGAAAAATTAGACAGTATTGCCCTTTGTGCAAACAAAATTCTGATAAATAACTGTGAAAATGTCCAACGAGCAATCATATGATGTCAAAGACACTTCAAGAAAAGTAAAAAGGTTGAAAGCTTAAATTTTCAGCTTATATGGGCAGGGGATAATATTGTAAATAGTCAATAGTATAGTGTACAAAGTGAAGTGAAGTGTAAATAGTTCAGTGCATAAGCTGGGACGCATATTTTTTTTATGTGCCCAGTGAAAGTGTGTAAGCTGGGATGCATATCTTTTTGGTGTACCCAGTGTATGTGTATAAGCTGGGACCCATAGTTTTTGGTGTGCCCCGTGAAATTGTGTAAGCTGGGACGCATATTTTTGGTGTGCTCAGTGAAAGTGTGTTCTTAACCACATCCCACACCATGAATTCGCGGTACTGCCAGATATCCTTCCTTGAATCCTCTCCGGTGGAGGTTTTTTAGTGGAGTAGTACTTTCGGGTGAGGCCCAGAGCCCCCCCCCCCCGCTCCGTGCCATTCCAGTGCTGTGGATCTTTTCCTCCACTTGAAAAAAAGAAAAGAAAGTGTGTGTGTGTGTGTGCGTGCGCGCGCGCGTGTGATGGGGCATATAGTGCTGGCATGCCTAGGAATGTATGCGTGTGTGTGTGTATATATATAAAACTGAAACAGACATTGAAAGGACAATTCTACACCCAAAAACAAAAACTGTTCTCGGTGACCTAAAGATGGTCACCGATGTTTTCTTTTAACCATTCTGGTAACAGTTAAATGCAATGAATATTAATATTTATGAAGTTAATCAATAAATTTAGGAAACAGGCAGTAGCTAGGTCATTTACACTTTTCCCACCTTCAACAAAAAGGGAGAACGATTATTCTTGTGTCAAATTTTGTCCCATGTCTCTACCCACACATGGTGGTATTATGTAGGCAACGACACTTAGGTTAATGTGTACCTATATGAACAGGATAACAGAGTCCCGTGTAATCAAAATTTAGCCTGTGTTATCAGAGATAGCATCTACGCCTGCCATCAATAACAAAATGCAACCCTAACCTAACTTTATAACAGCATATCTCAACTCATTCTCCACTTTTACAAATTAACCCTGGTATATCAGCTTAGCCAATTTTTGGTAACTTTAATCATTAATAAATATTATGTTAGGTAAGTGGATACATTGGTAAGTACTTCATGCAAGTGATATTGAAAAATAAGTCTTCCAGCTTCTCCGGGGTACGGAACATACAAATATTACTATTCTTTTAATATGATTGACTAGTTATAATGATTGACTAGTCATTAGTCACAATGAGCCATTATATGCAAATCAAAACACTAATCAGAATAGAATGTTCCATATACATGTAAACATTCAGTTTCAGTGGAAATAAGTTTGGCAATAATCACGTGGTTCACATTTAACATTTGATGATGATAATAATGAATAATGATGATGGTGCTGATGATGATAATGATGATAATGATGATCATAATAATAATAATAATAATAATAATAATAATAATAATAATAATAATAATAATAATAATAATAATAATAATAGTAATAGTAATAGTAATAGTAATAGTAATAGTAATAGTAATAGTAATAGTAGTAATAATAATAATAATAATAATAATAATAATAATAATAATAATAATAATAATAATAATAATAATAATAATAATAATAATAATAATAATAATAATAATAATAATAATAATAATAATAATAATAATAATAATAATAATAATAATAATAATAATAATAATAATAATAATAATAATAATAATAATAATAATAATAATAATAATAATAATAATAATAATAATAATAATAATAATAATAATAATAATAATAATAATAATAATAATAATAATAATAATAATAATAATAATAATAATAATAATAATAATAATAATAATAATAATAATAATAATAATAATAATAATAATAATAATAATAATAATAATAATAATAATAATAATAATAATAATAATAATAATAATAATAATAGCAGCTATTGATATGTTTAGATTGTTAACCGTTATTATATTGATATGTGATTTATTATTTCTGAAATGTATTATAATATTGTGCAGGTATTTTTGTTACGCGTTTTTATTTTCAATAATGAGTTACAATTAAATGGATATCATTTCCTTACGCTTATCCTCCAAACGGGAGTCATATTCACGTTGGCCTCGATCGAGGCTCGGTTCGTCCCCATCAGCTGTTCCAAATGCCCGCCTCGGTAGCGTGATGGTTAGCGTGTCTGCCTCACGTTCAAGAGGTCGCGAGTTCGAATCTCGCTAAGGGTAAGTTATCCGGGTAAGGTTTTTTTCCGAGGTTTTCCCTACCCTGAGAAGACGAATGTCGGGTAACTTAAAGCTCCATGGACCTCGGGCTCATTTGAGCATCATTTCACCTATTTCATTTCATTCATTCGTCCGATATGACATAATGTTGGAGGACGTTAATTTAAAAAAAAAAAAAAAAAAAAAAAAAAAAAAAAAAAAAAAAGCTGTTCCAAACGTAACGCAGTCGGGCCGTAGCTTGAGTTTCGCGCAGGCCTCGCAGACAGCTCTAGAAAGAGCGGGAAGCGTGAAGAGGGCCCCCCCTGGAAATGCGGAATTATGTATAATCCGTTTACTGTAGAAATCAGTAAAGATCGTAGATATAAGCAGAAGCACGTGGCGGAAATGAACCACATTGGCAGGTGCATTGTAATACTCCCGTATTCCTGCACAATATACTTCCAAGGCCTATTTAGCTCTTGCTTTACTTGCGCTCAATAAACCACTTAAATTGTTGTTATAATATATGTAGAATATAACGTTGCAGTGTAATATATTGCAATCATACACTATATAACGTATAACCAATCGCAGAACATTCAGTTCTCAAGTTGTGAATACCAGTCGTCAACCTTAGAGTTTGCCTGTTGCCTCAGCGCCATCTTGGCATGCAGAATGGAAAAAAGATCTGTAGAAGTGGTTCTGTTTAACATCTGCGAGGGAAATCTTTAAGGAACGGTGAAAAGGTTATTGTATTGAATATATTCAATAAGTTTTCGGTGAAGTATCCTACCGTGGCTATAATGATCTGGTAAAGCGTGATAATAGACAATGCCTCTTACCATCCGGTAAGAGCGGAGCAAATTCCAAACAATACATGGAAAAAACGCGAAATGCTGTCTTAGCTGAGATATAAGAATCCTTACAATGTGATACATGTGATTACTGTAATAACAATGGCTCTCATATGTTCAATAATGCAGTGGTTTACGTAACAACAAAGACAGCAGTTAAATTCAGGTTATCTGAACCAGGTAAATTGGGCAGTGGCAACATTAATATTGTTGTTTACATGCGCACGTGCAGATATTATGTTAACCAATAGCGTACTAGAGGTGGAGCTCAGTGTGGAGCGCGGACGAATACACTACTTTGTACTAACAGCAAACAGATTATAGATAGTGGATTGAAAACAACAAAAGCAAAGGAAATCTTGTGTCTTGGCACAGGCTTGCCAAATTTTAAAACTCAAAAGTAACGAACATTGGGCGAAAAAAATTGCGTAATTCCAACTGAGGTAGCACAAAATATTGTGTAAATTAATAATTGTTAATTACCTATATCATTTTCCTCGGTATAAATTTGAATGAGTCAATAAAAGCTATACAATATTTACCAATAGCAAATAATTACCCAGCTTTACATTAATGAGGTTAGACTATTAAATAAATCATATATCTGAATACATGTATAACCGAAGTGTTTCCAATAAGCCCTCCTCTTCTGCGATTCGTGTTTTCTTTGTGTGTGTGTGTGTGTGTGTGTGTGTGTGTGTGTGTGTGTGTGTGTGTGTGTGTGTGTGTGTGTGTGTGTGTGTGTTTTCTCTGGATTGTTATCCTTTTATATATGTCGGAAATGTAGTGTAGTATCGGAGAAGGTTAAAACAATCTGTGGTTAAAACTTTAAACAACACCTGTCATTTTCTTCCAGACTCACTTGGATCCGTATTATAGAGCCAGGAAGATTCAGTCCCATATGACTATGTAACTTAGTTTTAGTAGACATCACACGAGGGGGAAAAAAAAAAACTCGCTGTACCGACACCTTACTGGATACAAATCGTATTTTGCTTTCACCACATGCAATTTGTTGACTCTTACTGTCTCACTGCCTGGTTTTATAATCAAACATGAAGCAGAATTTTAACCACCTCTGATCTTTAGGTTTCCGAACATGCCTTTAGATTTTTCCTTTCTCTACTACGTGTAGTACGTAGAGGAAGTATTGTATTCCACACAAAAATTCGTAGTCGAGATTTTACCGGAAGTATATACTTTGAGGCCCCCATGAATAAAAAAAAAGAAGCATTTTTAGAAAAAGGTGAATGAATGTGTGTGTGTCTGCGTGTGTCACTCTGTTCACAGCATAACTCAAAAACGAAAAGCCGGTTGAATATCAAATTTGGTATTTAACTTCAGTATCCTTTAAGAATGTGACACAGAGATATTCAAGAAAATTCCTCCACCCTAATCTACCCTTTACATGGAAAAGTTTTCGAGAATTTTGATTTTCTCGAAAATGACTAGCGAATTTTATTAAAATGCTAAATGCTAAAGATACTTTTATGACAAATGAAATTTATATTTTGAATTTTCTGGCTATAGCCCACGCAGTCCTGTTTACTCTGGATGACTTTTGCATAACTCGTAAACCCTAAGAGATAGACCAAAACTTACTATACCAAAAATGTGGATCTTGCTAAAACACACAATTTACGTCCAGATATTTTTTTTTTTTTTTTTTTTTTTTTTTTTTTTTTTTTTTTTTTTTTTTTTTTTTTTTGGTGGAGTGAACCATTTCGGAACCATTTCGCTGTTATTTGTGTGAGTTTTGAAAAACAAAATTTCGTCAAATGGAAGATCGTTATTCGCTTTTTCTATGTTAACCGTATAAAGAAAATGGAATCTCAAAGCTTTAAAAGATTTGACTATTGCTCAAAGCCTACTGTATTGCCATATTCCCAGTGACCCTACAAAGAAATGCGCAATATGTTTTTCTCAACAAACACGAAGAAGATATAGGAATAGAATGTTGTAAGAATGGTCACTACTAGAGTAGAGAAAATCATGCGAGTATAACACATCAGGTGCTTTTACCGTAATACCTAAATTTAGAATCGATATAATACTCATTAAATTTATAATCAATGAGATACAACATTAATTTTTACTACTCTGTCTACTACCTATAGCCAAGTAGAAGTATTGCATTCCACCCAAAAATTCCATGTCGAGATTTCACCGGAAATATGTTTTGAGGCACCCTGAATCCAAAAAAAAAAGAAAGAAAAAAAAAGAAGGAAAAAAAAAAGAAAAGGTCCGTGTGTGTGTCTGTCTGCCAGTCTGTGGACAGCATAACTCAACTTTAACGCAAGTTAAAAAACAAAGTTGTATATAAGTTTAATGTCTTTCAACGGTGTGACACAAAGATTTGAAGAAAATTGCTTCACCCTAAACTACCCTTTACATGGAAAATTTTTCGAAGATGTTGATTTTCTTGAAATTGACTAACGATTTTGATTAAAATTCCATATCTTTGGGATATCTGTATGAAAATGAAATGTATATCTTGAATTTTCTGGCTATAGCCCCGGTAGTCGTGTTTACTATGGATGACCTTTGCATCACTGGTAAACCGTAAGAGATAGACCAAATATTACTATAGAAAAAATGTAGAACATGCTAAAATACACAATTATTTATGTCTGTATAATTTTTTGTAGGGTGAACCATTTCGGAGATATGCCTTATTTGTGCGAGTTTTGGAGAACTTATACTTCTGCCAAATATAACACCGGAAATATGCTTTGAGACCCCCTGAATAAAAAAAGCACTTTTAGAAAAAGGTGTGTGTCAGTCAGTCTGTCAGTCAGTGGACAGCATAACTCAAAAACGAAAAGTCGGTTAAAAGCCAAAGTTAGTATTTAAGTTTAATGTCTTTTAAGGTTTCGAAATGAAGATTTTGAAGAAAATAGCCCCACTCTAAACTACCCTTTATATGGAAAAAATTTCAAGCATTTTTTCTTGAAAATGGCTCTGGCGATTTTGATTAAAATGTCATATACTTAAGATATTTGTATTACAAATGAAATTTATATTTGGAACTATCTGGCTATAGCCTATGTACTCCTGTTTACTCTGGATGACCTTTGAATAACTAATAAAGCGTAAGCGATAGACAAAATCTTACTATACAAAAATGTAGATATTGCTAAAACAGTCAATTTATGGCTCAATAAATTTTTTGTAGAGTAAATCATTTCCTTGTTATTTGTGTCAGTTTAGGAAAACTTTTGATGAAATGGAACATCGTTGTTCATTCTTATTATGTTAAGCGTTCAAAGCGAACGGGATCTCAAAGCTATAAAAGAGTTGACTATCACTCAAACACTACTATATTCTAATATTCCTCTTGCACCTACAAGGAAATAAGCAATACGGCAATTCGTACAAATGTTTATCTCGACTAACACGAAGATCTAGGAATAAGGGTTTGTAAGAATTGTTAGTACAAGAGTAGAGAAAGTCATGTGAGTACAACACATCAGATTTTTTACAGTTACAAACATCAAAATATGAAACTGTGTGATCAAAGGAATCAGGAATTAATTCCTGTAGAACAGGGGCGTCCTAATCCCGAAGGAAGCCGTCGCGGAGCAAATAAATTATATTTCTTATTTGTGTGGCATACACTCAGCATATCTACTTCCTCAATGAGTGTACTCTGATTGAATGATTACGAGTAACCGGATACACTTGTATCCCATTGAGCTGAGTAGCAATACTTGCTGTTTTGTCCGTTCGTTCACCCATACCTCAGGTGGTAGTGCTTTTTACGTTTTGTAGAGATTATAACTTTACTTTTAGCGGCATTAACTTTGATTCACCATTGGGCGAGCCAGGGTTCCAGTTGGTCCAGTGATGTCTGTAGGTTTTTGCCTATGAATGCAGGTTTGCCGGATTGAGACATAATCGTCGTATCGTCGGCATACAGGAGATATGTTGAGTTTGCGCTTTTTGGTATGCCATTTGAATAGATATTGAATAAAATCGGCCCGAGTATACTACCCTGAGGGACATCTGCCAGTATCAGGGGAGGTGTGAACTTTGCATCGTTTGCTAACGAGGAGAAGGAACGCTCACGCAAATAGTTCGCTGTTAGCTTAATCATTGTATCCGGGAATTTATTGTATATCATTTTTCGTAACAATCCTACATGCCTCACGCGGTCGAAAGCGCGTTCTATATCCAGTAGAACGGCTCCCGTTGAGTTTCGGAAATTGAAGCCCTTCGTAATGTACTCAGTGGCGAACAGGAGTTGCAACGTGGTTGAATGGTTGGCCCTGAAGCCGAACTGTTCGGGAATTAAATTATCATGTTTTATAATAAATGCATTAACGCGCTTAAGTATTAGTTTTCAAGAAATTTGCTCATCGTATTGAGCAGGCTAATAGGCCGGTAATTTTGTGGGTGCGCGTTGTTTTTGCGTTTCTTCGGGAAGTGTAGTATGTTTGCCGTTTTCCACCTATTAGGGAAGCAGCCGTGCAAAAGGCAGAGGTTGATCAGTTGCGTTAGTACTTCTAGTGCTCTAGCGGGTAAGTGCAGCGCTATGTTCGGGATTTAGTCTGGCCCTGGTGTTTTCTTTTTTGCAGATATCTAATTATCCACTTAATTTCGCAGGAATGTGTTTTTGTAATTCGGTTGTGTGTTTGCCTGTCGTATATGTTTTGAGCTATAGTCTCGGTTTCGTTTACGAATGCTGGCCATGGCAGCGTTATGTTTGGTTTAAGCGTATTTTCTAAGGCATCCGCAAGTGCTTCTGCTTTCTCTTCATCAGTGGTGGCAATATGTTGGCCTACGTGAAGAGGGCGCATGGAGATCTTATGCCGGGTGAGACATCTGGCTATTCGCCATGCGGTGTTGTTACCGAGTCTAGTGATTGTACTGCGTCGTTCCACTGGTTGGCTATAACAGTGGCTGTGCGCTCACGAAATTGTTGGTTCAGGATTCTGAGTGGGGTCGGATGTGGGTGCTGCTGCCACTGTCGCCTGGTTCTATTTCTTTGTTTGGTGAGATGTTGTATATCTACGCGCAGGCGCATGCTTGTTTTCTTTTGCCGCTGTAGTGGAACTGCCACCAATGTTTGAAGCATTTTATGTCACTTGATTAATTGACTGCTTCTTATTATTGGTGCCTACAGCTGCTCACACATAAGTCTTAATCTCTGGGATCCGTGGTGATTACAGAGAGCGACATTGTAGTTTTGGTAGAACACTTTATTTGTTTATTAAACGTTTAAGACTTGCTGAGCAATTTTAAATAAATGCTAGAAATATGCGGACTGACGTAACTGTTGGAATAAGTATTAGTCGTGAATACGATAAGTATATCTGGTTGACGAGTATATTAGTTACGAAAAATGGTATTCGGCTAACTCATTGTAAACTGCCGTATCGAACTTTCACCGTGTGTTGCTCACAGGTGTAGCTCGTTCGTAAAGATGTCTCTCTGACCTACTGTCCGTCAGTAATTATTCTTTCAGCTTCCCAAAACCTCTATAATGTCCCTCTCTTCAATTAAGCGAAGACTTTGCCCTGTGGCTAAACCCCTAGGGTTCCCGATACTTTTTAAAATACAATAGCAGGTTCCTTTTCTTAATGTGGTAGACTTTCTACCTTACCAAAACTGATTGTATCGCGTTTACCTTAATGAGCCGTCTGTTTGGGTACGTTCGCTAATGACTCCAGGTAATGCATTTCCCGACTGACATCAACTTCACATGTGGTACAATATTCTTAACCCTTTGCTAGCGAAACCTATCCCATAATACATATAATGTTATTCTTAATTATTAATGGATTTCGTAACTTTGATATCTTTTGAATATCATAAGCGCTATAAAACTGCTACATGTTGCATATTGAATTGTCTTTTCCACTTTTTCGGTAACAGTATCTATGTCCTCAATTGAGTCAACTTTAATGTCCGACATTTGGGCATCTACGGTTTCTATAATATCGCACCGGTCTCTGTGGCACAAGAAGGAGGTCTTCAAGTTTTATTAGGACCAGTAGGTGGTCTGACGATAGCTCGTTATATACTTTGAGCGAGACGCGATCGCCGGCTTGCCTTTCTAGTACGATGTCTAGGACATCAAGCGTTTGGTTGGCTTGAACAGGGACGTACGTCGGTTCTGTGGGAGCGTGTATCATATAGTCAGATCTGTTTTCCTGGTGTAATAGGATTGGCTTGCCCCGTTCATATTGGATGAATTCCAGAGTGGGTGTTTGGCATTGAAGTCACCTGCTATTATAACACTTTGGTTTAACTGCAAGAGTGGGTCAATGTCTGCTGTGAGTATATCGGCTAGTGGATTGTAGACTGAGACGATGGTTACGTGGTTATTGCTAATTGTAGTAGCTATCGCTGTGGCCTCGAGTCTATGGAGGGGTGGAACTGGTAGTTGGTAGTGAGCGGTGTCTCTATGGACAGCTATGGCGGTGCCACCGCCACGCCTATCTCTGTCATTTCTGTATAGGTAATAACCGGGTAAGTTCAGTCTGTCGCATGAGTTCAGGTGAGTTTCGGTGAGAAGGACTACTGGAATTTCATGTTTGTCTAGAAAGTCAAGCAGTTCAAGTTTTCGTTGTCCCAGTCCATTTGTGTTCCAGGTCATTAAACTACTTGTAGGGTTAACGTCCATTGTGTGTCACGTCAAGTAGTCGTTGGAAGAAGTTGTAGTAGACCTGAAGTGTATCTAGCATTTCGACAGGCTTTAGTTGTAGTCTGTCCAGGGCCACATAGCACATCTCTATATTGTGGAACCACTCAGGGCTATTAATATAGAGACGCGTGGGGTAGTAGTTGTCACTAGAGTGGACCTGGATCTGTCTTTTGGGTTTTGGGGCTTGCCTGACGTCTTCACGGTTTGAGCTGCTGGGAGCTCTTACCGTCGTCTTGGGAGGAAGCGCATTGGTTCCTGTGCTGGTGTCAGGGTTAACAGTGGGAGCGCCCCGGTTGACGGGTGGTCCCGGCTTCCTCCCATTGGTTTGGGCCCGTGCCTGTGCTGGTGCCGGTGCCTGTGTCTGTGTCTGCAGTCCATGGTTTGACGTCCGCAGCGTGGCCAAGTGCTGCAGGTACACTTGGCAGCCACGAAAGCGTGCCCCGTGTCCCTGTAAGCCACAGAGAACGCACTTGCGCCGCTCTAGCGGGAAGTTGCATGGCTGGGATTCATGTGTCCTCGCACACCTTGACCAGACGGCTTCAGCCCTGCAATTGGATGCCAAATCGCCCAATCTATGGCACCTACCGCTTTGGTTTGGGAAGCGAGGAGGACAATAATCTTCAATCGCCACCCTGGTGTACAGGATGGTCGTCTTTCGGGAGAGTCGAGAGAGATCGTCCGGTGTTGTCAGCTCAACAAGTAATGGGGCAAAAGGGTTCTCTCCTTCGTGAAGCGGCGCAGCAGTCACCTCCACCACCGAGATGTTGGAGGCCGCTAGTTCCTCCATGATCTCGGGCTCGGCGCCGTTCATGTAGAGGCGTTTAATTGCCACCCTACTGGCCTGGGTTTGCCTAGGCGCCAAAATGTGGAATGCAAAGTTGGCCAGGTGAAGGTATTTGCCGTCGGTATTCGTCTGGGGTTGGTGTTCTTAACTGATAGTCATAAGTCAGTGAGGCCCGGCGTACCTCTAAGGCAGTTCTACCAGTCCTTCGCGTGAAGTCGGCGAGTAATTTACTAATATGCGTCGAATGTCTATGGTTAAGGTAGACGGGGGGGGGCTGGTGTTTCGTGACGTGAGCGTAGGTAGGATTAGGTAAGGTTGAAGGGCTGGGTTTGGTGATTGGGACAGGTTGGAGGAGCGGGTTGAGGATCAGGTTGGGTTGGGGGCCAGGTAGGGGACTGGCCTGGGAAGCGAGCAGAGGTTGGGAATCGAGCCGGAATGAGGGGCCGGGCTGGGTGGTGGGATGGGAAGGGGGCACGGTGAAGGAACGGACCGGGATGGGGAACCGAGCTGCTGAACGCAGGATGGAGCAGTTGGGTCAGGGAAAGTTTTGCAGTTGACAGTGCTAAGGGACTTGGGCGTAGGAATCCTAGGAGGGGTACTGGGAGGGGAAATGGCTGCTGGGGGGCTTTGGATGTTGGAGAGGGAGCAGCGTGAACAAGTAGAGGTTCTGGAAGAGGAGCGGGAAGGCGGCAGAGCAGTGTTCTGGAGCTCGGCGATGGGAGTTGGAGAGACGGTGACCGGGGCAGTGGGATTGGGGTTGATGGGAGGGGTGGGAGTGTTAGGTTGGGAGCCGGAGAGGTCATGGTTCGTTGGCGTCACGTTTCATCGCGTCGTCCGTAAGGAGTTCGGGGATCGTCGAGCCTTAGTCTTACCCATCTCAGTGAAGAGATGAGTCAGTCGCAGTTAGGTATTTGAGTTTTAAGTAAAGTGGGCTTAGGGGGGTGGGGGAGAGTTAACATAATTGCAAAGATGAAAGAAGTTTAGAGAAAGAGAGATGTTCCCTGGCAGGTGCCGAAAGACGCGAGCAGCAGGGGGCCCGACACAGAAGTGCGCCTTTACCTATCCGAGTGGAAGGTGGCTATCGCCTTGCTGTTCTGCCTGTCCCAAAAAGAGTGGTGGCAGTTGCTGCAAGCAATTAAATTTTCTCTATGTGGAGCGGCAACTACGCGTAGCGCATGCCGGCAGTTACAGCTGTACTGGCTGTGAAACCAGTGATGCAGCTTGCGGCGAAGCGCAGATCAAAATCTGGTAGAGCAGGCTAGTCTGATTTTTAAAAGAAAATACATGACATGAGCCGATATTTCGATCAATATTCATCGAGGACGTAAATCATCTAGTGCTCCCTCGGAATAAGTTAAACTGCCCGCCTTCACACGACGATGTTGTAAGCAGATCATCAGAGAGGAAGCCACGCATACTCCGAATTTAGCGCTCCTATACGACAGTGAGGGAATGAGTCGCGCATGCGCAGGGCTGCTTTTAACCAGGCTTGGACCACCGAGGGAAATGCCTGACCTTCTGGATTGAGCTCTCGGAGTGAGAGGAAGTCGGGTGTTCGTAGCTTCGTAGGGAGGCATTAACATGTGCTCGCGTTATCTGTGACCTTATCTATATTCATTTTCAATGCCTTTCTGGTTTACCTAGCTTCGTTTTATTTGTGTTTGCGTTAGATAATGGCTTTAAAAAGGTGCCTGCTATAGTTCGTGAGGCGAGAGATGAACAAATCTTACGCATGGGGTAAGCTACTTTCCTCCCCTCCTTCTCTGCAACGGCTGAGAGGGGGGAAAGGCGGGCGAGCTTGCCCCATTGAGTAAACGTTACTTAAAAAAAAGGTAACAGTGTGCATCTGAAGAAATTGCAGTTCACATGAAAGTGATTGTTGGCACGTAGCCATAGTTGTAGCCAAATCACTTTATTCATTATAATGCTAATTTGTATGCATATATAATGCCATTAGGAATATGCACTAAAGCTATGCTCCTTCGTGAACGGAAATGTTATGACATCTGCGCAGATATAATTGCGCAATTTCTCCCACACAGTCTGCCAGCCGGTAGTGAAGCGAACAGACCTGTGCCTGCGTTGTGTGTGTGTGTGTGCTATGCAGTGCAACGAACGTCAACTAGGAATAGAAGAGGTTTTGAAGGTTTTCTCCGTAACCGGTCCGGGTTCGACTCGGGCCGCTTGGATTTAACGAAAACCTACAGCAAACTAAGGTAACCTAAAAATGTCTTCTGAAACGATTAACCCAATTCAAAGTTATTCCTCAAGTGCAAAGAGTGGACCGACTAAAGATCAGGCAATTGTAATTGAAGCATGTGACCGTGTCCTTCTTAAGAAATACATTTATGCTATTGGAAAACTCACTGATCCTTCTCAAATTATATTTGTATCCAGAATCTCAAATAACAGAATTTGCATTTACTTTGCGAGTAAACAACTGGCCGAAACTCTATGTAACCAACATACTAAAATTAAAGCTAGCAACGTTACATTGACGTTGCAGCCACTCCTAACTAAACAACGTAGGATCATACTGTCAAACGTATGCCCAGTTATGCCACACTCTGTTCTTGAACAAGCTTTAAGCAACTTTGGAATTAACACCACCTCTGCAATAACACATATTCGAGCAAGATTTAACCTCTCGGGTTACTCTCACATACTTGGCTTTCGGCGTCATCTCTATGTTCAAAGCTATGTTTAAAAGCTTCCAGATAGCTTTGAGGTGCATCATGACGGCATTACATACTGGATATATGTATCTTCAGATGCCCCAACATGCTTTGTGTGCAAGATGGAGGGTCATTTGGCTAAACAATGCACTCAACAAATTACTGAACTGCCAATACCTACCACTGTCGACCTTAATACTGTAGAATTTCCTCCTCTCTCACCGAGAATGGTGCCCCCGATGAGACTCCCTTGCCTACAGAGGAGGCCAATGTCAAAACAAGTCTAACAGAGCCACACATTTAGACTCCTATGTTGGACCACACTGTTCCTGCTGCTTCCTCTAGCACAGCATTCCAATGTGTAAACATTCCTCCGAAACGAACTAACGACGAGCCTCTGGCACCTCATGCTGGTCCAAAACGTCCACTCTGCATTACCAGTAGCGGTGATACAGAAACGTCTGAGGGGCAAGCCAGCTATCACTCTCACCTGTCTCCAAAAGGCGAATCATCTGCTGAGGATATTGCTCAAAAGCACAAATCTACCCCACTAGCCAAAGAACAAAAACCTTCAGATGCTGTGCTATCTATCAGTAAACTCACTTTCGTCCATCAAACCGATGTTGGATGCTGCACCAGGTGTTTTTATTTTCACTTTTACTCAACTTTGTAGCTTCTATGAGAATGCATACGGGTCAAGTGACTTTACTAAAGTAGTCCTAACCTATACTACAGATTTGCAAGGAATAGTGGAAATGCTTCGCAAGATATACCCCCACCTTACAGGTAATAGTATTAAAAAGCGCACAACCCGACTACAAAAGAAACTAATGGCATTAATAGAGAGCGGTACTGATGTACCAAAATCATCCCTTGTGGACGCTGATGAGGTTGAAGGGCCTCTCTCTTTATAATGAAGTGTGAACTCACCCTACTACAATGGAATATCAATAGTTATCACTCACCTCTTGAATACCTACAGCTGCTTTTGCATTCCCACAATCCTCTTATTCTTTGTTTACATGAGACCAACTTCAATGAAAATTATATAGCTCCTCTTAAACAATATTCTGGCTATCATCGTAACCGCACAGGAGCTTGGAGAGCAAGTGGCGGTGTTGCGACTTATATTAAAGATATTTTACCACATAAAGAAATACCTCTTAATACTCCGTTGGAGGCTGTAGCTGTGTCTTTTTTCAACAACAGAGATCTGTATTTGCAATCTTTACCTTCCAAACAGTACCACCGTTGATCTATCTGCGCTTTATGCACTGATTGCTCAACTCCCGAAACCATTTGTAGTACTGGGTGACTTTATCAGTCACAATCCTATATGGGGCAGTGAAAAGCTTGACCAACGCGGGAAAATGTTTGAAACTTTGCTACGCAAATCGGATTTAATACTTCTTAATCTTCCAATGCTAACCCACTATGATATCTACCATAACAGCTACAGCTGCATTGATCTCACCATGTGTTCTTCCAGCATAGCACATTTATTCCAGTGGTCTGTCTATTCCACCCCCTCAGGGTAGCGATCACTTTCCGATCACCATCTCTGCTCAACATTTTACACCTATTTCTCAATTAAGGTTTCCCACTTGGAAGCTTAATAAAGCAGATTGAAATATTTATAAAGATTTATTTTTAAAAGCTTTGCATCAGCTTCCAATTCCTGACTTGTTTCCGCAAATGGATGTCGATTAAATTGTTCTAAAATTCTCTACCGCTCTAGTTGAGACGGCAGAACGTGCTATACCTACAACCAGAACTGGTAACTATAACAGGACTGTTCCATGGTGGAATGAAAAATGCCAAGAAGCTATTAAGTTAAAATATAGAGCATACTATAAATACAAACGAAATCCTATCTTAGTCACAAAATCTGAGTTCCAGCAGCTTTGAGCTGCTGCACGGCATGAAATTAAACGAAGCAAAAGAGAATCTTGGTTGACCTACGTCTGATGCCTTACCAACAAAACTTCTCAGACAGAAAGGTGGCATAAACTCCAAGCTATTTGTGGCACACGTCGGAAACCTGCGATCAATCATCTTTGAAGAACACCCTCTGACGAAGCCATCACTGAACCACAGATTATTACAGATACTCTTGCATCTACCTTTTCTACTGTATCCACTGAATCCAAGGACAATCAGGCAGACTTTCTAACTCCTTGCCCCTAACGAACAACCCTTTCCTCGGCTTTCACAGATTTCAACCAGCCCTTCAACGAAGACCTTACAATGGATGAAATGCTTGCTGAATTACACTACTGTAAGAGCAAAAGCGCTGGACCTGACAACATTCCTTATGCGCTTCTTAAAGAACTGTCACACAGGGGGTTACTGTATTTATTGAAGTTATTCCACCACATCTGGACAGCACAACGCTTTTCCAGTCAGTGGTGATCGTCTCTTGTGATTCCTATACCAAAGCCAAACAAGGATCATTCGAATCCTAACAACTATCGCCCTATTTCACTGACATGCACCATGTGTAAACTGCTAGAGAATGTCATTAACAGAAGAATGCAACAAATTCTTCAACGACTTACAAAGTGGCTTCCGCCAATATAGATCTACGTTAGATACCTTGATGATACTGGAGTCTGAAATTTGCGATGCTTTTGCCAGCCATCAGCACCTGTTTACTGTATGTCTCGACATTGCTAAAGCCTATGATACGGTGAAACGCCCTCACATCATTCTAGTACTACTTAAGACCAATATCAAAGGAAATATGCTTGCATTTATTGTTAACTTCCTTCAAGGTCGAAGGATGTGTGTGAAAACCAATGGTGTTTTATCACAAAGTGTTTTCCACGACAACGGTATACCTCAGGGCACGGTATTGAGTGTAACACTTTTTTAGTGGCTATTAACTCAGTATTTTCATGTCTGCAACCTCCAGTAAAAGCTGTGCTGTTTGCTGATGACCTGACCATATATTGTAAAGGGAAGAATTTGCCACTACACAAGAGCTACTACAATCAACACTCAACAATCTTAAAAATTGGAGCCAAAACACTGGCCTTATTTTTTCTGCCCAAAAAGTCAAATTATTATTTTCTCCATATTGAAAACTCCTAGCCCAAATCCTATACTACGCATTACTAACCACCAACTCCCAGTGGTAAATACTGTTCGTATACTGGGCATGCACTTTGATCACAAGTTGACTTGGATACACCATCTTAAGCATCTTAAAGCTGATTGTGTTCGGCGGCTCAATATTTTAGAAGTCTTATCTGCCAAAGGGTGGGAAGCCGATCTCAGTGTTCTACTTCGCACTTACAGAATGATCATCCTCTCCAAGTTGGATTACGGTTCTATTATTTATAACTCCGCCAAACTATCTAGTCTTAAAATTCTCGACGCTGTTCAAACCACAGCTCTAAGAATTGCACTTGAGGCATTCCATACCAGTCCTACAGAGAGTCTACAAATTGCAGCAAATGAACTACCACTTTCTATTCGACGTAAAATGTTAAGTCTTACTTGTATTACCAAGACTTTCATCAGACCTAATTCTGGTGCAGTTGCTTATATATCACGCCAAGATAATGCTCTCTCCAAAGGGTTCCCTATCTTACCCTTCTCCCAAAGAATTGTTACATGCCTTGAAGAGTTTAATCTGACTATTCCTTCTTTCATTCCCCGTACCTTCAACATGAATGATATACCATGGAGAATCAAACAACCTGTCATCAACACCACTTCGACAAAATATGCGAAGGCTGACATTCAAAAGTATTTTTTCACCATGCTATTCAAGGAATTGTGACACGTATGCCAATTATGAGCCAATGTATACCGATGGTTCCCGGTGTGAAAACAATAATGGCTGTGCGGTGGTTGCTCCTAACCACACCATGATGTATAGTCTATCACCATTTTCTCCAGTGAACTGTTTGCTATCCGTTTCGCCATGGATTATATATCAAAGAATGAAGACTTCAAATCATTCGTTATATACACAGATTCCCTTAGTGCATTAATGGCTATACAACAACGATCTCCTTGCCACACCTTGGTAAGGGAGATACGTGAATTATACAATGAGCTTATTTCATCAGGTAAACAACTGATCTTGGCATGGATACCATCTCACTGCAACATACCAGGAAATGACCTGGCTGAGACTGCTGCAAAAAAAAGCTACCAAGCATCCTCCAAACTTACCAGCTCTAAAGCTACCACATGAAGACTATTTACGACATCTTAAAAGAACTATCCTACACCAATGGAAGACAGATTGGACAACTACATCCCAAAGTAAACTGCATGATGTCTGTCCAACACCTAACCTATCCACAACAATTAGAACACTAACCCGGCGAGACCAGGTACTAATAACCCGATTATGCATTGGCCACACTGCGCTTCCTCATTTGTACATTCTGTCCCGTGAACTTCCTCCTAAATGGACTCTGTGTAATTCTACTCTCACCGTTCAACATATGCTCACTGTTTGCCCAAGGTACACTCACCAGCGACTTCAGTATGGAATTCCTGGAAACCTTCAGCTAGCTGTGGGTGTCAACAATACCACAAGAAAACTACCAACTTCATCAAGGCATGCAAAGTTAATGTTTAAATTCAATTAAAACTTCATGTATCTTACTGATTGAAAACAATGTATCTGTGTTTTTATTCTGTATTCTCAATGTATAGTCGCGATATGACTTTTATGTTGAAGCGACTTTAAATAATAAATAAAATAAAAAAAAAGTTTCTCCCACATCAGTCTTTCAGGTGAAAAGTTTCCCACTTCGCAGGTAAGGGAATTGTTCCTGTCTTGCCTCACGACCTATACTCCACCATATGTGTATATAATGTTCCTTCTTAAGCCTTGAAATTACTCTGTAACCCAAAAGACTGTTCAAGTAGGTGTAGCGAGAAAAAAAAAAAACTAAACTGAAAAATTACAAATAGGTACATGGTTGTACAATGTTGTGTATCCTTGAGCCTGTGCTTGTAGGATCGAAAGAACAAGGTACATACAATTATAATACAATATTGACGTACAGCCCTGAAGGTATGATACAGCCCATTTTCAAAACATATACTACCCGTTTTTGCTTGGAGGTTGGCAATATTGGCATTGGATAGCATATATAACAAACGAGTTTTAGATGTTCTGTAAGTTTAATGGAATGAAAACATCTCGTTTAGTGGGTGTGGTAGTGTTATATTTTCGTTATACAAGCGGGAGTTTTCAGACTCGTTTTATGGTACTTAGTTTTCTTCTTTTTCAATAGGAATCTCATCACTTCTATCAACTGGGAGTTAAAAGAAGCCTAGGAACAATGAAGCTGCTTTTTGCATTAATTTGTGCAAGAATGATGCTAGGTATGTTGACGCAATTGGAACTAGCAAAGTTTTTTTCACCAAAGTGCAAATTACAGATTTATAAATTTAAGGGAATTGCTCATTATTTTTCATTACGTCACATTTTGTCGCCATTTTTCAGCTTTCAACATTTGTTTATTTGTTTCAATTTTTCTTTGGAGAGATGGAGAGCACGACGTAATTTTTAGTTAACCATTTGCACTTTCGAGAAATAAGCTTTAGCTGGCTATACGATAGTGATAATCTTCACCTAACTGATGTATGTTTTTATTTCACAACTAGGTAGAAGGGCCCAAATGACCTAGCTGTTGACGGGCCCTTAAACCCCACTCACTCACGCACTCACTCGCTCGCTCACTAGGTAGAAGTTCATAAAAAATTTGCAGTACGCCATATGACCCAACTCATGAGGAAGCAAACTCAAGCTGTAGTTTAACAAAGAGCTGGGCTCAGTATTATTGTAGTCCTCTCATCTTACACCCGTAAATGTGTAACTGTTATAAAAAAGGAGTATACTGTGTGTTAGAATCTTTCATGCACTTCCAAATAATTTCAAATTACTATCATTCAGGAATATAGAAAAAGAGTATACTTTTTTCAGTGTACAAAAAGTGTTCCTAAGTTGTTTTACTGATATTTTATTGCCACTACACATAATTCATTTGGAGCATTGTTAGTGGTTCTTACTTTGGTGTTGGGGTTGAAAAATAGTGAATTAAGGTTTGGGGTTATTGAACCACTAATCAGAGGTTTTTATCTTTGTGTATTGGTTAAGTTAGCTTAGGTGAAATTTTCCTTTGAGATCCATTTATGACTTGTTACATCAAAATACTTTGAGAACCTTATACTTTGCTTATTTCCATTCCGTCGTGAGCTACAGTATTATTTTCTGGGTAATTCGGTACAAAGAGGGAGGATCTTCATCTTACAGAAGAGATTGAAGAGAGCACTATGAAGTTTAAGTGGTGCTGATACCCATCAATCATGCAGATTGATCCATCTGTTCAAGAAGATGGATATTCTAACACTCACAAGTCAATACATTTTTTCACTTCTGTGTTACGTGGTTGATAAACACAATATCTTTAAATTCAGTTCTCTTGCACACAACCACGGTACTAGACACAGAAATGACTTGCACAGGTCATATAACTCCATGTACATTTATCAGAAGGTTCCTGCTACTCTGCCATACAAATATATAATGGTCCTCCTTTAGCTTTAAAATTACTGTATAACCCAAAAGACTGAGATTTAAAAAGGTTTTGAGAAAGTTCTTGCTTGCACATTCTATTTACAGCATAAAGGAATTCTATACCTTCTTTACCCCATTAGTATTAATCCTAGGTTGTGTTTAGGTGTTTGTAATGGGAACTTCTCCCAAACAATATACTCAAATATGAACAGCCAGGATTCTCGGACTGGGTGTTTCGAAGGTATCTTTGTCCCCATAAGTCATTAATTTTAACAAGGTGGATGTTTTGAAAACTAAAAGGTGAGGAGTGGGGAAAAATAAATAAAAAGGATAAAATGAAATTGCATGGTTGTATGTGTTCTATATCCTTGAGCCTGGCTCATTCTGGAATCAAAAGAGCAAGATACAATACAATACTTAATTGAAAGAACTAGAATGTGATTGATACTACCAAATCTCAAGATTTGCTTTTGGAGTTGTGACCATTTTCAGTCTGCAGCCCACACACTGGCCACTTATATCATACAAAGCATAGCCAATGGATTGAGGGCCCCAAGTCGCAAAGCATAGCCAAGGGATTGAGGGCCCTAAGTCACTATGTGTAGTCAAGGGATGTTTTTTAGATGTAGAGGAGTGAATCAGTTGCAGCCTAGTATAGTTGTAAGATCTGTGAAGCTAGACCCCAATGATAGAGACTCTGAAGGTGGTCACATAAACTCTTAAAGCAACTCTTAAACTATTCTGGTAAGGTTTATTCGCATTGTAGTACCTTTTGTTGAATTATAATATGTGACCCACACTTCAAAGTTTCTCTCAAGATTTGTATGTGCAGCAATGCCTATTGCTCTGAACACAATTGGTGTATGAACAGTAAATGTCTGTTCTGAAAGTAAGTGAAATGTGCATTCTGTGACTTGAATTTGGAACAAAGAATGCTTGTATGAAACTTGTACAATTATCCAAATCACTTACTTGACTGGTAAGGGTGTGTGATGATAGTGGATGTGTGATGATAGTGGATGTGTGAATGATTTGTATGACATTGACATCGACATGTTTATTAAGTCCTTCGGCAATACATCAAGCAATAGACTACGTCAATACAAAGTGTACAATACATCATAATAAAGATAGTCTAATGCCCACAAGTTGGGATTTAAAGCATAACTAGTACAGTAGTGTCTAAAGTAAATCAAAGTCAGTATAGATACATAATAAGTGAATATAACTTTTAAAAGATTACAGTGGTTTTTTTTCAAAATATTCTTTTGAACTGTAAATGGATTTTGGCTTAGCCAACTGTACAAGCTAATTTTAAACTCTTAAAGTTTATTGTAAAGTTTCTGGCTGGTAATAAAGTATTTTGACATTTTGTCATTCTGCTAAAAGGTACCGCTAACATGAATTGATTTCTAGTATTATAACTGTGGATTTCAGATCTTCAAGTATTCCTTCATAGAATTTTTTCTTTACATATAGCAAACATATATATAAATTTCTCACAGTCAGTATTTTGCTCTTTATAAACAGTGGTTTACAATGATCAGTAATGATCTTTCTAAAGTAAGAACAAATTAGAAACTAAAAACTTCACTTATCTTAGGAATGGTGCACAATCTTTTTGTACAAGCACATAGCTTTGAGAATGAGTTGGAGTCAACTTGAAACCCTGGATCAGTTTGTACAAAAAGATCGTGCAACATTCCTAAGATAAGTGAAGTTTTTAGTTTCTAATTTGTTCTTACTTTAGAATCTTGTTGCTTCACTGTTAATAGCTTCAATTTTCCTTATTTAAATGGGACTTTATTGATTACATAGCTCTTTTCTGAAGCATTAACACTCTGTTTATATTTGAGCTATTTCCCCACAAAATTAAACCGTAACTTATAGTTGACTGAAAAAAACCAGAGTAGGCAGTTCAACATATGCCTCAGGTACAATGTCCATAAGAGCTTGAAGCAAATAAATAACTCTTGACAATTTTAAACACACAGATTCAATATGTGTCACCCAAGTAAGGGCACTATCAATTACTAATCCCAATATTTTTATATCTTAACTCATATTCAGATTCATGTTGTTGGTTTTGGTTCTACATAGAAGACTTCGGGTTTTATCCTTATTTAGAAGAAGACTATTTGCACTAAACTACTTATGGGTCCTATCAAGAATGCAATCAATTTCTAGACTTAGTAAGTTGTAATCGGAGTGTACACTCAGGAATGTGGTATCATCTGCAAATATAATGGTGGATGAAGTATTGATACTGTTTGGCAGATCATGTATCATTACAGTGAAGAGAAATGGTCCCAGGACAGAACCCTGGGGCATGCCAGATTTAACCTCTAGACATTCAGACTTGTTTCCACCAATATCAACATACTGAGTTCTTCCTTCCAAGTATGATTCAAAAAATTTACACTGGATACCACAGATACCATAATGATCTAATTTGCTACCAACTGCGCTACGGAGGCTGTGTTCTTCAGAAAAGTGTGCTCATTTCAACAGACCATAATGTGGCAACCCAATACACAGCCACTATTCTCACAAAACTGAATTAACTTTAATTCCTTCTCATTCATAACCTTGTCCTTGATGTATGTACTGCACAATTGACTAAATTCTTTACTCCACACATCTTTCCTAGCATTTAGTTCTTGATTTCTAGCTTTCCCATACTGGTATTAAAATCTCTAGTATAGGTATATTTCATTTTTATATTTCATAATTTTCTATTTGTCTTAAAAGATGAGGATTGTTACACTCGGCGCCAAATAAGAAGGGGATTGACAGTTGCTACCCACATTGTGGAAGGGTCTAAATGAACAGGAGGAATGGGTGCGTCATGGCAACGAAAAGAGGAACCAATTAGAGCTAAGATGTTTCCATAGCAATGCTAAACCACTGTCTATATTTAACACGTGATTAACATGTGCCTGACCTGCAATCTAGCAGCAACATAAACTGCGTCTTATCATGTTTTCCCTGCAATATATACAATGTCTCCCTCCAGCTTCAGCTTGCAATATTTGTATCAGAGATTTGCGTGTGTGCTGACAAGTTTGTTTGCATCATTCTATTTATTGTGGTTGTTTGCCTTGTATTTACGTGTGTCTGAATCTGTGTATCTGTGCATATGTTGTGAGCATTTACAACTGTCTCACTCTTTTAATGAATAATTATGTCCAAAACTATTGACAAAGACAGCGTAGCCAAACTAAAAACTACGTACTTGGGAAGTGAATGAAATCGTGTTTGGTAAGGTACATATCTCAAAGGATTATGCAGTTGATGGTATTGCTGAAGAACATGGTCGCAAAATTGTTTGGCGTCGCCCTTTCCTAGTGTACTCAAATTTAATTAATTTGGGCTGAAGTAAAGGGTTACATTGTGCAAAACAAAGATTTCACTGTGTCGTCTGTAATAAAGCTACATTAATAAAAGCTGAAAATTGTGAACAAGTGCTTACCGATACAAAGGGCGTAATAACTGCAACATGGGAAAATAGAGTCTTAGAAGCAAGGATAGAACCGTTTGTCATTTCTGTGGGTAATTCAAGCAAAAACAGCAATAATGCAAGTGAGTCGGATATCAGCCGCATTTCCCATTACAATATTTCACAGGTATGTTTCTTTTGTTAACATTAATCTTCACAGTGATATAATACTTCCATATTCCATCCTTTGCATGTAGATGAACTATTTTACTATTGTTTTCGAATACAAATATAAATTATACCTACATTCTAAATGCAATCCAACCATCTTCTTACACATAATGCTAATGCACCCTTCACGTGGCATGATAAGCGGCAACGTCGCCTCTCGTGCACCGCCAACTGTCAATACCTTTCTTGTTTGGCACCGATTATAAATATAGAATTTACAGGCAGATTGACTGCAACATCAATATACGAATCCTACTCACACATTAACATCCACATAACCTTGATTCATTTCCAACTTCCTCTCCTTTACTTTAAATTATTCCTCAGCAGTATACCTACGTATAGCTCCAGAAACTTGACGGTCTTCCTCAAACTATGTTTACAAATAAAATCAAGAGCATTAGCTGCAATGCACTGATTGCTCTGTAACTAAATCTAACAAATGGACCTTTGTCAGAATTTTTTTTGTAAAGTTCTTCACTCATTGTTTCACAGTTCTAAAAAGTATATTTCACATCTTTCACTCTCTCTTCTTCAGTCTACTGTGAACCAGAATCAAACCTAAAAGCATCTAACTTCTTCTTGCCCCTAAACATCGTCCTGTTGGTAACCAGCAACTGAAACAGATCTGCTGTGCTCTGTAATTTATTTTTCAATTTACAGCAGACTTCCTAAGGAGTGGATAAACACTAGACAAACTTGGACTTGATTCAGCAGATACTGTCTTACCCTGCTCTTTTTTTGTAGTGTTTAACACCTGCTTTTACTACTACGGCACTGCAGGCAATGACACCGATGATACATGGAATGAAATGGAGCACCAGTGTAAAGAGAAACTGGAGAACCTGGAGGAAGCCTGCACAAGCGCTGCTTCGTCCACCATGAATCCCACGTGCGGTTGTTACCCTGCTCTCCCACACTTGAACTACTTTTTCTTGCCAACTGAGGAGCCAAGACTTTCTCATATCCAGAGATATCTTCCACTTCTGTGACATCACCCTCCCCATTCACACTTGTAGTTCTATTCACTCTCCTAATCGTGATCTGCTGCCAGTTCAGCTTGGACTTCCTGTTGTTTTAGTTACTCCTGCATTTGTGACAACTTGACGACTCATTTCTTCTTAGCTCTTTCTGTTGACATTCCTTCAGTCCTTTTCAAACTCGTGTCTTGGCACAATGTCAATCCAGAATTATAAGTTACATATGTATGCAGTCTTGACTTTCTGGTCTTGCCTTTTTCTACTGTATCAGCTCTCTCTCAGGCTTCTGTGTTCCAACAATAAATCTCCATTAATAAATACACTCATCCCGTTTAATTTCTTAGATTGTTTCAGTATTTTATACACAATTTGCATGCTTACAAATCTAACCACTATTGTCCTCCTTCCTCCAATGCTATCAGCTCAAAAAGCTTGAGCAATTTCCCATCCAATCACTACCATCTCCAATCTCTCTTCCAAAATCTCTCACTTCCTGACTAGGCCTTACTCCTCTTTCCTCCACAGGCCCTGATGACCTAGTTATCGACAGTCTCTTAAACCATACACTCACTCCTCTTTCCTCTATTCAGGATATTGATAGATTTCCAGTGTTTTTCTTCCAAATTTTTTACTCCTGTTGTGACTACTTAAATTTGTTTTTGCTTTTCAATCCTGATTTCTTCTTCAATTTCTCCCTTCACAATATTAATTTTATTCTCCAGCTTTTCTTCCATACCCTTCATTTTATTCAAGATTGCTATGACAACTCCCTGATCCCCATTGGTCCAGGATTAATGTCAACTCCTCCAGTGACTAGTAATATGACAATAACCACAGCACAGCAAACATATTCACCATCTCTCCATGCTGAACTTTTTCTTGAATAAATTCCATTTCATATTGTTAAGCATGTCAGTTGTTTCCATATATAAGATCAATGATAATTGGTTGTTCTAATAAACACAAACCGTGAGCAGGCAAACTTAGGCAGGTAGAATCAGAACTGAAATGTTCAATACCAAAGCCAGGATTTGAACTATGGATTTTCCACTCTACGCACGACTGCTCTTAACCACTGAGCTACCATGGTAATCTTGGCCTGGGACTTCAGTACTTAGGATTGTAAGTAACCATTGGGGTTTGTAGTCTCAAATTCTAGATTCCCCTGTGGCCTACTGGGAAACACGAATCAGTTGTTAATGTTGCACATGTCTAATTATCCAGTGTGTTGGTACTGTGATGGGAACTTCAACCCTTAAATGGTTATATCCATCTCTCATGTGGATATCAAACTTCTCAATGCATAGTGGGCACATGTGCAATGTTTGATTTAATATTTCAGCTATGCTTCAGTTGAGAGTTGAACTTTGAATTGTGTGGACGTCACTGTTTTAATTCTGCAGTAGTATTGTTTTACAAGTATATACACGCAAGTCACACTGTCTCACAGGTGGATATTACTGTAAAGGTACTTACCTAACATACTAATATTTAATTTTGTAAATGTTTGCATAATTTCTTGCAACATGTGATGTAAACAGAATCAAAATATTAGCATTAATAATTCATCAACCTTTTAAATTGTTGGATTCACTAAATTGGATATGAAATGCAAACTTTTGCCATTTCAGTCTCCCAGATGCAGGTTACTGTTAGCGCCATTTTCGCACAAAGGCTAACATATGATTTTGTAATTTCTGCATAATTGATTGTAATATATGATGCAACTGGAATCCAGATATTGGTATTGATAATTCATCAAGCTTTTAAATTGTTAGATTCACTAAAGTGAACATAAAATGTGAGATTTTGTCATCTTAGTCTTCCAGACGGATATTACCATTAACACCATATTTTCACATGGTGCCATGGAATAGATTATGGATGTGGTTCTGGTACCAAGATGTATAAAGGTGCCCTTGAAAGGGTCATTTTTGTCATGCTGGATTCAGTAGTGGCTAAACTGTAATAAATGGAAATTAGGAGAAGCTTTTTGAATTTGGAATCCCATAATTATGTGGAAGGGTTGGATAGACCATTTTCACAGGAGGAAGCTAAGTCAGGTTTTAAATTCAAGTGAGAAAAAGCAGTGGAAATTGATGGTTTGTTTAGAGTTCTTTAAACATGGTATGATAACCCAGGCAGATTAACATGTTTAACAAGGCTTATTAATGTAATTAAAGGGAAGGAAATGTCAAGGGTGGCAAATATCAATCATTCACTGCATATGTAAAGGAGAAAGAAGTGAAAGGAACCTAAATAATTGTAGAGGAATTGCATTGTTGTCCAACTTTGGAAGTAATTTTAGAGGAACTGTGGCAGAATTCAAAAGTGGGCTTAAGAAAATAAAAAAATATGTCTGAATTACTGAATTGAGGAAAGGAAGAGGGACAGTGATTAATATATTTGTAATTAAAATAGTGATACATTAACATTTAGTAAAGAAAAGTGCTAGGTTGTCTCTTGCATTTATTAATTTAGAAAAACCTGATTATGTGATTATGGGATGACTAGAAAGGCGTTAGGATACAAAAAAATAAGAAGGGTTTGTGTATTGATGTGATTGGAATACTAAAGGAGTTTTACTATCTAATGAGATTTTGTGTCAGGTGTGGTTTTGGGAAAATAACTGGCATGGCTAGACAAAAGAGGGCTTAGACAAACAAGTTAAGTCCTATATTGTTTAAATTTTCTTGATATTTTGGATTGTTTGAAGCATATTTATAATTAGTTATCCACAAAATATGATACATTTGTGCAAAATTCTGCTAGTAGAAAATTTTATAAATTGTACAGTTTGAAATTGAAACCTACAGTGATCTGCTAAATAAAATATTTATTTTAAATTAGCTTTTACACATATAGATCCACACATTCCATTTTTTTTTTTTTTTCAAGTGGAGGAAAAATCCATTTACGGAGCCCCATGCGCTGGGATGGCACAGAGGGGGACTGTGGGCCTCACCCGAAGGTACTACTCCACTAAAAAACCTCCACCGGAGAGAATTCAGGGAAGGATCTCCGGCAGTACCGCGTAAAGCACCTGCGGATTCAGGGTGAAGGTATATCGGCCGGTCACTTGGACCTAAGCCAGGCGAATAATGGGTGCAAGGACGTAAACATGACCGAAGCCCTGATTACGCCCTTGGGAAGTCAAGGTGGTAGTGTAGGAAGTAGGATGTTAGGTATTAGGATTAAATGGTGATACATTTCACCTCCGTCTTCCTCGATGCTGCGTCGGCGGAGGCTGTGTAGTGTGCCCGTGTTGTGTGGGCATTTGCTCGGACGGTGGACGCCCCTCCAGCGTAGTAATGAGAGCTGCCACCTCTTCCACTACTAACGTTCGGAGCGACAGGTGGTGCTCTTCCATCTTCCGCTCCAGAGTCTTCTCTGTGTGGTTGAGGTCGAGCTCGGTTGGGTAGAGATATTCTAACCTCTGAGAGAGTTCGTCTAACTCACTCCTGGATTGGGACAGCTCCTCCTCCAGGGCGGCGATTTTGGTTGTGATGACGATCATGTCCGCGTGGACATCCTCGATCTTCTGTATAGCGGTGTTTGTGTTGGCGGCGGAGTCGGTGAACGTGATGACGGCGGTAGTTAGTTGGCAGAGTACTTCTTCTATCTTGCCCAGTCTTTGGTCGAGTCTCTCGATCTCCTTACTGGGTAGTTGGGTGTCGGCGGTTGCGGCGTATGTTGTTGGCGTCACTGGTGTTGTTGCTGCCGGTCTCTGTGGTTGATGCTGCGGCTGTGGTCCAGGCTGTGATGGTGTGGTGTAGTGTGCGGTCGGCCTCGGGTACAAAGGGCAGCAAGCCTGCCCAGTGTAGTGGTCCCTCCTACCGCAGGTGGCGCAGTACCTCAGTCGGCGAGTGAGGTCATGCTGCTGGCAGGAGGACGTCAGGGCCGCTGCACCGCAGTAGTGGCATTTTGGTTGTGCCACGCAGGAGTTCTCTTCGTGGCCGTAGATGCAGCATCTACGGCACGGTCGGTGCCATTCGGTCCGGCTACGTTCGATGCGAATGTGCCGGCCGAAGAGGGTGAGTCCTGCGGTGATGGCGGCGGTGTAGTGCTCCCTGTCTCGAAAGACAAGGCGCACGAGGGGAGTGATGCCACTACTTCCCCTGATACGGCTGGCGGAGACGAGCGAGTGCCATTTTCGTTGGCCCTCCTGCAGCAATATCTGCAGGTGCAGGTGTCGGTGTACCCCAACGGCTACGGCGCCGAAGCGACCATACCGAGGGGGTGCTGCAGTAGGCTCGGCGGTGGCTGCGGGAGATGCTCCTTGGTCTGCCCTTGCCGAGGGCGGCCGGCCGACTGGCTGGTCCTCTCGCTGCGGTGCGGTGAGCGAAGGAGCGCTATGAGCGCTGCTGTGTGTCTCAGCTGTTACTGCTGGTGTTTGCTCCTTGGCGGCCTCATCAGCTCGAGGGGCAGTACACCCACTCGAGGCTGATTTTGACGGCGTGCTGCGTTGATGCTTCTTGGTGCGTCTCATCCTCACTCCACCGAAGCTCGGTTCGATTCCATATCATATCTGCACTGCAGTAAAGTGTCAGTATTGAGTTGCATTACATTATATTTTATTGTATTATATTATACCACATTAGAATATGTTGATTTGTATGCATACTCTAGACACTGAATGCCTTTTCAAAATAAAAGCCATTGTGACATGTCCCTTCAATATTAATTGTCAGAAGTTTAACTCTTTCTACAGAAAGGCTATTTCTGATTTCTGTTTTTATATTTTGCATGCAACTAAATCCACTCTGTCAACTGTGTGGCAGCACATTCTATAATTAATTCCTTAAGAGAGGATTGTTTGCTCATCTTTTTAACAAATGAACCGTGCCAGCTCTTTGAAATTCTGTTAACTTAAAATTGGTAAATTGTCGCATTTATTGTGAATGTTAATACTACAGCTTACCTGATGATGTCACCAAACAGTTTCGTTTCATGTCCTTGCACAAACTGCACCAAATAATGGAATTTTTCCAAAGTATTGCACTTTGCAGCACTTATCTCTTTCCATTTTTTCACTAGTTGTTTATTTGGTATCAGTTTGGTTTTAGTATTAGTGTTTGTTTCTTTTGTATGTCTGCTTTTAGTTTCCCTGGACTGGGACTTCTTTCCCTTTTCTTCCTCAAAACAAGTTTATCCATCACTTCTTAAACACACATGGTCATTTGTTTCTGTGGCAGATTGTTGTCACACTTTTGCAAATGCCGTTTTAAAGCTTGTTGCATTCTTCGACCTTGAGCAGGAAAAAGGGACAAAAGCGACTGTAACTTAAACCCTACTACAGAGGTCCAGCTTGCAGGTAAAGCTTAATGTTTCAGTGGACCACTGTCACACAAATTTTCAAGTGGTCCAGAAACATAGTCATATTTTACATTGTAGAATCAAAGCCTATTGATGTAGAATTGTAGTTACTACATGCACATGGTGGTGATGCTGAATTACTGCATCAGCTAACAGCTTAATTGATCCATAGTCTCATGAGCTGTGATATAAGAAAGTGTTGTGGTAGGTGACCATTGATGTTTTGTGCTCTCCGTAAACAGAAGCGAGTCATGAATTCATACTCATGTTGCACTGTGTTGCTGATCCAAGCATTTTCTCTTCAGAAGGAAGAAAGAGAAATCCAAGCTATGTTTGAAATGCTCTAGAACCATCACAAGTCCCCCCCACTTCCCTTAGAAGCTTGCACAATTCAAAGTCAGAGGAGAGAAGAATCCAGAACCTTCTTTCTGAGAACTGAGAAGAATAACAAGTAGCCGTAACTGCAAGTTACCAGATATAAAGAATAACACATTTTTTGTATTGATAAAATCTGTAAATATGAATCCAAGTAGCAGATGAATTTGCAATGTTTATGGAGCAGATTTGGCTAGTAAATAGGTGAATAATCCAGATAACTGCACAACTGGAGGGGCGTTTTCCAGCTGGTCTTTTGTGCATAATGCCAACAGGAAGTGCCTTTCATTTGATAAATTGAGGAAGTTAGTACTTGTTCATTGCTCATAAAATGAAAGATCATTGGTGTGAAGATATTGACTGGAAAGTGTAAATGTGTATTGTTCTTTTATTGTTTATTTTGAATTTACAACCATAGAATGCAGGAGTTGAGGTAAGATTTGTATAAAAGAATCTGTTTTAAAACCCAGTGGAGACCCAAATTCTCAAGTGAATGATTAGAAATATTGTTAATAGAAGCAAATAAAAACATGGCAGTAATTTGTTACAAAGAATAAAGGAGCAAGAGATTTTATTTCAAACCAATAAGAGGTAAAGCTCTTTTTACAGTATACCAGTTTAAAATAAATATATATCATCTATATCATTAAAAATAACCCAATTAAAGATTTGGAAAGCTAACTGAATAACATGTTTGTATGTCAGAGCATCAATAACTTAAAAGGAATGAAGTAATTGGTGTTCAGGTTGAAAATCAATAAATGTTAGTTTTTACTTCATGTAGAAAGCTGTTTTCTAAATTATGTATCTTACATAAAATAACACAAAATATGTAAAGGTAATTTACTTGCCCAACTCTGGTTACCTCCAATTAAATGTGGGTAACCCTGGGTTACTTCATGCTGATGATCGGGTGGTGTGCTCAGTATCAGAGATTGGTTTACAGTTAGTTGTAAATGAGATTGAGGATACTCTGAAGAGTGGGGACTGAAGCAGAATAATGGTAAAACTGAAGTATTGGCATTTGAGGAGGCTAATGAACTGTGCGAGGATGAAACATGGTTCATTACAAAGAAATTGAGGTTGTAAGTGAATGCTCATATGAGGGTCACTACAAAAGTTTTGAGATGTGAAGACATGAAAGTTGATCCACTTGAACTGAATGCAAGCTGAAATAGCCCCATTGTTTGCAAGTACACCGGTATCAGGTAGTGACTCCCACTCCAGGAATTCCAGCAGTGTAAGAATGAACAACCCGCAGTGCACAGGTAGTCCGTTCCTGCAGTGGAGCTGGGGAAAAGAGCATTTTTGCTCAGTGCCACAGTTTTCTGGTGGTTTCAGGAATTGAAAAGGGGCCAAACATCTTTGAAAGATGAGGTGAGAAGTGGCATCCAGCAATGGCAGTGATTGAGGAAAACTGTAGCATTGAGAAAATTCTTCCTGATGATAATCACATAACATTGAAAGAAATTGAGGCAGCATTGCAGACTGGTTCGCCAGCAGTTTTGAAAATGTTGCATGAAGGCATCATCTTGTGATGGGTGCCTCACAATTTGATGGAACAAAAACATGTCCATGTTGAATGGTGTGAGAAAATGCTGACAAGATTCAAAGCAGGGTACTCTATACAGGTTTCTGACATCACAGTTGAGGAAACCCGAATTTATTATGTAGTTTGATCCAGAGACCAAGTGGCAGTCAGCAGCATAGATCTTTCCTGATCAGAATCCACTGACAAAAATTGTCAATAAGAAAATTATGGCCTCCTTTTTCTTAAAGGATGGTCTTGTGGCAGCCATTCCTCTGGAGGAGCAAAGCACAGTTACTGCTAATTGGTACATCACAGTTTGCTTGTCAAATTTTTTTTTTTGTAAACGAATACATACATATTCAAAGCATCGTCAAGGAAACATGTACAAAAATATCATGCAGTTCTATATATATATATATATATATATATATATATATATATATATACATCGATAAATTTTATAGTAACACAATAATGGATTACTTACTATACACTATTACAACTTAATATTATCTGCCAAGCTTCAAGAAAGGTGGCCACACATGGGACTGAGTGATCCTTCTCCATCACAGCATGCGTCCACACACACTGCCAACATCATCATTCAGTTCCTGAAGTCTACAGATGTCAAAATTATGATTCATCCACCATATGGTCCCAACCTGGTCTCATGTGAGTGTTTTCTGTTCCCAATGGTAAAACATTGCATGCATGGAAAGAGATTTTCAGCTCTTGAAGATGCTGTTACTATCTATGAAGTGGAGCTTGCAGCATTGAAGAAAATGTGTGGTAGGAGTGGTTTTAGCTAATGCAGAAGTGTATACAGTGTGGTGGCGAGTTCTTTAAGAAAGTGCAACAATTAGAATAATTTTAAAACATTATTCTTGGTGTGTCACAGAACTTTTGTAGTGGCTGTCATACCTGGGAATGAAACTGAGTGGTAATAGAGAAATGGGGAGAATAGAGAACAGATTGGAGAAACAGATGGCAGAAACAGAAAAGAACTGCATTGGCAAAGGGATTAAGTATGATAATAATGTGAAAATGTGTATATTTGATACAGTAGTGAATATTAAGTAGTTTGAAAGGTTGCTTGCATTTTCAGATGGATTTATGAAGGGGATATTGAAAGGATTGATAGTTCATATAATATGGATTTAATTTTAAGAATTTTTCTTTTTTTTTTTTCTTTGAGGTTTCCAATAATACTGCAAATGCAGGAACTGTTATAAAGTTTGGAAAGATAACTGTGAAGGTTTATGATGGAGAGGATACTGAAGTATAAGTCTCAGGTTCAAGAGCTACCTGCTACTGATATTGTGATATTCCTGAGATTTCAGAAAGAAAGTCTTTAACCACCACCTGGTTAAAGAAACTTGGAGAACAGTTGTTTAAGAGTGGGTTAGAGACTTTTTCATTAAAATTGACTTTTTTAAAACAGGGTTTTTCAGGAAAGTGAGGTCAACTTAGACAAATTTTATTTCCAAAATGAGAAAAGTACATTGTCATATTACAAGGAAAAGGATGGCCCAGACAAGGATAAGTACAATTTATAACAAAAATTTGAATATAAATGTTGAACATCAATGGATGTAACCCTCGGAACACACTTCATGACAATACTTGATTAACCTATGTAGCACAATTGTAGTACTATGTACAAAAATTATGCATTAATAAAGGGGGGGAAAAATGTTCATATCAGGTGCTTGGAAATTAAGGTGAGATGTAATCATGGAGATGTGTCCTATCTGTGTAGAGAAGGAAAATAACATACACTTTTTCAGTATAAAGTGAAGAATGATTGGATGGAAAGCTTAATTACCAAGAAATGATTATTAAGGAATTAGTAAGTTATGTTAAAAAATATTTTTGAAGATCATGAACAGCTGTCTAAATTAGGGGAGTTTTTGTGCAGAGTAAGAGTGAAATGGAGATGAGCAGTTTAAAGAAATATGAAATAAATTTGAAATAGTTTAATGTAATTTAGGTGAACTTTAGATTCTAGAGGTAGCATATGTATTCTGTTTACCTTTTGTATATGGAGTGAGTTGTGTATCTGCCCATCTAACTAAGGTTAAGGCCAGACCACAATCTGTATGTACTTAGTACTCCAATGAATACACAGTGTTTGAAAAAAGTGCCCCGACATTGCAACAGGTTGGTTAAAACTAGAATGAATGTTCCTATAAACATATATCTGGAAACAAATATGTTTTGAGATATGAACCATTTCACATAAATGTGCAATGTATAGTCATTTTACAAAAATGTGCAATATATGCACGTTTTTGATGGTTTTGGCATACGCCAATGTTGTTAAGTGTCCCCATAGTCAGAAATCCAATGGATTGAGGTCCGGCAAATGGGGAGCTACTGAACCTCCTCAACCAATCTATCGTCCATTAAATGTTTGGTTTAAGTACTGTCGTATGATACATAGAAAATGGGGTGGTGTCCTATCATTCATAAACCACATGCGTTATCTTTCCTGATGCTTTGACTCCATGACTACTCTAGGGTTTGCATCTGCCCACGTGTATGTTGTGATTTACTATACCATTTTTGGCGAAAAAATATATAAAATGCAGGCTGTAAATTGCGGATCTTCAGCACTCTAGTGTAGAAGCCATTGACAGAATTGTGATCTGACATGGTGATCAGGCTGCCTAAGAGTTTGTACATGTTGAACATGGTAAGGATACAGCAACTGCTCATGCAGAACAAACCACGCAAGAGCATGATTGATACCTTCAGCAGCTGCAATTCTTCACACTTGTTTGAGGATCACGTTCTGCCTGTTGTAACACCCATTCCTCCATTTCCGACATGCCAACAGTACGAGATCTACTGCAGTCTGTTGTCCTGTTTGCAAATGATGCCGTTTCTGCAAGTCAAGGCATCAGGACCGCTTTACTTTCAGTGTGTGAGCAGGAATTGTGGGTGACAGACTCCTAGGACCATAAATTTTACTGAACAGATTAACAGGTGCTGTGTATTATAGATTCCTGAGCGATGAGTTACCTGTGCTTTTGGAGGATGTTGTGCTTGTAGAAAGGCGTGCATGTGGTTTATGGATGACGGCGCACCATCACATTTTCTATGCATTGTACAACAATACTTAAACCAAACATTTAGTGGGCGATGGATTGGTCAAGGAGGTTCATTAGCATGGCCTTCCCGTTCACCAGACCTAAATCCATTGGATTTCTGGCTATGGGGACATTTAAAGATATTGGTGTATGCCAAATCCATTGAAAATATGCATACATTGCACATTTTTGTAAAATGGCTCATATCTCAACACATGTTTGTTTCCAGACATATGTTTATAGGAACATTTATTCTAGTTTTGGCCAATCCCAACTCCTGCTGCAATATTCGACACTTTTTTTAAATATTCTGTATGAAACATGTAGCTGTGCAGTTATGAATTTTTCTTTCGTAGGTCTAATGTTTTGTGATGCAAAATTGTTTGCTTTTTACAGTTTCAGCACAGAGAACGCCCACAATTTCCTATATTTCACAAGAACAGATCAAGGATATAGGAGGAACAGTAGAGTTGGAATGTTCAGTACAGTATGCTCAAGACTATCCTGTACTTTGGATGAAAGTAGATCATAACAGACCATCTGAGGTTTTGCCAATTTCAACTGCAAGTTCTCTGATCATAAGAGACAGCCGCTTTTCACTCCGTTATGATACTGCCAGCTCTACATACACACTTCAGGTAAAATCACACTTATATATCAGTGACGTACATTAAAATATTATACTTCTTCTTTCCCTAACTACCCTCCCCTTATGTAGGACTTACACCCCCTAGGACTTACAAGCCAGCCTAGGGTCAGACACCTGTCGGGGAGCAGAGGGACCTCTGGGCTGGACAGAGTGAAGGCCTGGAAGTAGGTGGTCAGCCAAGCACCAGGTATGATAGTGAGGAAGAGGATGATATGAAATGCAGGCGAAATGGATGATTGGAAGGGTGATAGTGGAGCAGTTGGTGGAATGAATTGCGGGGGAAACCAGAGAACCTAGAGAAAACCCGCCCAGACGCCGCTTCGTCCACCACGAATACCACATGTGGGTCCCGCCTAGGTGGTAGGCGAACGGTCTAACCACTCAGCCATGGCGCCGCCATTATACTTCCAGACTCAGGGAAGGATGAGGAATAATCCTGGCTGGAGAAAAATTCCTACCCCCTGCCGGGAATCGAACCCGGAACCCCTTGCACAGCAGGCAGGTGCTCTACCAACTGCGCTACGGGGCCAGCTTAAAATATTATACATAAGATTTATTTCACTACTAATATTTACATGTATTCCATTAGTAATCTACCTAGTTTATCAATTCACAAATGACTACTCTTAAGTTGTTGAGTATTCTTGGGGACACAATAGTCTCAACATACAGCGGCTGTCTGTGTTACCCTGCTTTCTCTTTAAATGTAATACCCAATAGTCTTCATTACTTTCTTTGTTACCATATTGTTTCCTAATTTTCCTATGTAATTTAGTGTTTACTTTACATAAATCATTTCCTATTTTGTTTAAACTTGTTTTTGATTGTACAATCTTCTTCTATCCCCATAATTTCTCAGTAAGTTGCGTCAGTTCATTTCTTCTTCCTCTCTAAGAATTTCCTTTGCATTCTAACAATTTGTGGGCACTGTTTACTGTCCTTTTGGCTGTAAGGTAGACTTCTTTAAGTTCCCCCTTTCGTCCAGCCCTTTCAATTTTATAACCTGTTTTAGCCCTTGCAAAACCTTCTCTTGCTGATTTTTTCAGAATAGTTTTTTCTGCCCCTTTTGTTTTCAAATTCTCTGTATATACTCCATGAAGTATTGAAATTATTAAAACTATTATTCCTTACCTTTTAACATCTTCCACTCCTATAATAATGGTTTCCAGAAATCAGTCCCTAGTGATCGTCTCTCGTGCCAGATTTCTTAAAATCTTATCCATCTCAATCCTACTGGACCAAGTTTCTCTTTGATTTAACCTTTCGTGATCTTTTATATACTGACATAAGATACTTTGCTCTTCTAAATTTCTAATTCTAAGCAAATATTTCAATACTTTTTCTAAAATGTTTGTTTTGATACCAGTTGTTCCAAATTCTGTATGCATCACCATTGGGTGAGAGCTCTAGGCAAGCCTAAAATTTGTTTACAAAAGTACTTAGGAATCCTGCACACATTTGTCCATCCCTGCTCCAGAAAACCAAATCTCTACTCCATAAAGCATATTAACCTCAATTACTTTCAAATAAACACTCCCCAACCATTTTATTTGCACTCATTGTGTTTTAGTATCTGTACAATTTGTTCATTTATTCATGTGCCAAATGATAACAAAATTTGCAACCTTTATGGCTTGGTTTCAGCCCTGCCTTACTCCCAAGTCATGAAATTTGATGAAATAACAAATGTTAGAGTTGAATTAACGTAATGTGTGAATCCTGATATTTGCTCTCCTGACATGTGTGTTCCTGCATACACCACATGCAAAACATGCAGTGTTGCTGATCTGTTGGTGGATTGTTGTTCCCCAGCCGAGTGCAAGAGAAGTAAGCACAGATTAAACGTTTCCTCAACTGACAACGGATAACTAGAAACATTGAAACTGTGCTTTGACCAATGAAGTAAATTTGATGTAACATACATGTAAAACTCTCCACTTCTCAAAATAAAAGATGGCATAAAGTATGGCAGTAAACTTTTGGTGTTAATTTTTCGTGCTGTGTAAGAATAACTGTATATTCAATTATATTTAATCCTGGTACCAGCATGGGATTTTTTTCCCCCGCTGGAAGGTCTGGTACGGGCTGCACTCAGCCTCGTTAGGTCCCTGAGGGGCCAATTGAGGAGCTATCCTGATAGAAAGGTAGCATTCCTAAAAGGTCAAGTAGTTGCCTTACTGTCACGGAAGTCGGCATACTGACCTCCACCACCCCCAACCTGCACTCCTCCGTGGGCTTGGCTGCAGCTGGAGGATGCAACAGCCAAGTAATGAGGGTAACCTCTGCATAGAGGAGACACCCTAGGGATTATATGTTATAAATGCTGGCACGTGATTAATTAAAGGTCTGTTACAGTATTATACATATGCTATACCTAATACACCAAAGATGTCATTTTTCTTACACTTTTACAATTTTAAACATAATCCAAAAAAGCCTGTGCTAAATGCAGGTTTGGCTTAGATTTCTGGCTTGGGTACATTAAACATTACACAATAATAATAATAATAATAATAATAATAATAATAATAATAATAATAATAATAATAATAATAATAATAATAATAATAATAATAATAATACTACTAATACTAATACTACTAGTACTAATACTAATACTACTAATACTAATACTACTAATACTACTAATACTAATACTACTAATACTAATACTACTAATAATAATAATTTATTACAGTTTCACGGGCGATCAGTCGTTCATTCTGACGAAGGCCATGGAATTTAGAATGGCCGAAAGCTCAATATTTTTAAACCTCACACGGCTGATCGCCCGTGAAACTGTAATAAATAACGTGTGCCGTGAAAGCTTTAAATCTTACAATAATAATAATAATAATAATAATAATAATAATAATAATAATAATAATAATAATAATAGTAGTAATAATAGTAGTAATAATTGTAGTAATAATTGTAGTAATAATAGTAGTAGTAGTAATAATAATAATAATAATAATAATAATAATAATAATAATAATAATAATAATAATAATAATAATAATAATAATAGTAATAATAATAATAATAATAATAATAATAATAACAATAATAATAACAATAATAATAATAGTTAGGGCTCGGAAGTTCATGCCCTAAAAAACACTGAAATATGCATGCAAATATGCTCTTAAAAACTTGAAAATATGCCAAGAAATATGCACTATTGAATTAAAACAATGCCCCTTTGCAGTAGACAAGGCGAGTTAGTATAAATAATAAATAAAGTTACCTTATTCCTTAGAGGTTGAATCAGAAGTGGTCCTACCGCTAGTATTAACTGCTAAATTGCAGTTCACAACCAACACGTTGCACAAATTTTCAACTGTAAGACATCGTCTGTTGTCTCGCAAAACACTTTTGTAACGTGAAAAACATCTCTCTACGTCACAAGATGTTATCGGGGCATATTTAAATGATGTTAACTGCTTCACAGAGAGAGTCAAGTCTTTTGGTGTGGCAGATGGTTTTCTTTCGAGGATGTCTCGAATATTGCACATCTATTTATAACCAGAATTTTTTGAAATTACATAATTCACTTTCTCTTTCATTTTTTGTCCTATGCTACCAGGAACCGGACTTAGATCACTATTGTTTTTTTCAAAGACAGTAAGTGATTCATACAAAGGAGATCCTACAGCTTCCAATGCCATTATGGCTGTTGGTAAGAAAGAAAAATGGGCAGATATGAAACTAAGATCCTCTTTTAAACCAGCACCAGACGGAATATTTTGCACAGTTTCTATTGATGAAGCATCTTTCGAGTCCAATGAATTAACAACCTCTCCGACTATTTCTATGTGCTCAGCATAATATAAAACTGCATCGACCCATGTTCCCCATCAAGTTAACACTGGTGCAGGAGGAAGTCGGATATTAGCTGCTGTTGATCTAAACAACTTAACTCTTTTAGGAGATTTAACAAAAATTATCTTTGTACAGGACACAAATCTATCTACCAGTGGGAAAGAATCGCGTATTGTCTCAGAAATGCGATGAAGAGCGTGTGCCAAACAAGTTATATGAATTAAGTTAGGAAAAATACCTTTCAGAGTTTGTCCTGATTTTACAATATAAGGACCTGCATCAGTAACAAAAGTAACCGGTCGTATTTGATTCCACATGGCCATAGTAATTTCAAAGAGTCCATCACAAACTGGGTCACAGTTACATTGTCAAAGGCTGACAATTCGCACACATTAAGAAGATAAGGTGTAGTCTTTTGTTCATTATTTAAAGCACCCGCGATTATATTAGCAATAGAACATATAATGAAAGGATGGAAACAGGGGGTTCACTGCATGACAACATGACTCACCTTGCGAGTTGCATCATCATGTGCAATACTACCAATATGAAAAGTATTATACACATGGAAGAAATAATAAAAACCATAAAAATCATAAAAATATGCAATATAGGGGCTATAATATTGAAATCTTCGTGAGTTGCATCATGCGCAATACTACCAATATGAAAAATATTATCCAGATGGGAAAAAATAATAAAAAACCATAAAAATCATTAAAATATGCAATATAGGGGCTATAATATTGAAATATTATGCATTTATCAAAATCAAGAAAATATGCAGTTATATGCACCATAAAATCATGTCCAAATAACTGAAAATTCCATAATTCGTGCACATAATGTAAAAGCATACGTTTTTAACCCCTATGAAAAAACATGCAAATGCATGAACTTCCTAGCCCTAGTAATAGTAATAGCAGAGCGAGTAGAAATACACAGTGTGATCACTCCACTGTTCTTCCATATGATTACACAAGAGCTACCTGGCGCCTTCGTCAGGTGGCAGCAAAGTCGTTATAATCTTCGCAAAACTTAAAGGCATATGGAAGCGGGGTGTACCTCGGTCTCCAGCGAATCCTACGCTTACCCCTCCTACCAGCGCTGCCGAATGTGGTGCATGCATCTCACACACTGTTATGTACAGAACCTCTGCCGGTACAAGCACTACGCTTGGCAATAGCGCTCTGCTTGAGCATTGGCCAGCGTTCACATGCCTTTAACTTTTGCAAGCGGTATAGTGTGGCTATTTACAGTGCGTTTCACTGGGCATTGCATTGGAGTATTGCTGTGTAGGTTGCTGTGTTTCTTACAGTGCGATGAATTGTTAATTTTTATGAAACTGGATTTATAGAAATAATCGACATGCCTATGTGTTTAGTGCCTGGTTGTAGATCTGGATATAGCAAATCTAAACGTAAACATTTCTTTACGCCTCCAAAACATAACTGCTGTTTTCTAAATGGGAGAGGGCCATACCAAGAAAGAACAAGTGCCTTTCATCTAATAGTTAAGTGTGTGATTCACATTTTTCAGAAGAACTTTTGATAAAGGTAGACAAGTTTGTAGTTAATGGAGACAATGTAGAGATTGCTTTTTCCTAATCTTCCTAAATACTTATCACGGCCAATACACTCCCGTAAACCTCCTTCACAGAGACCATCAAAAAGGGTTGAAAGAGATACCTACCAATTTAGAAGACAGTGGGAATCATGCAGAAGGCTTTCAAAATATGACTGTTAATTTTTCCCTCGCAGGGGATACCAGTAATTTTAGTAATAAAGTAGGCCTGCTTAAGAAAAGGTTAAAGCAACAACACCGTAATATAATTAGACTAAAGTGCCAAATGAAAGTAGCCAATGCCAAGACTCAAGTACTTGAAAGAAAAGTAAATGGAAGTAGTAGCAATATCGACGAATCTGATGGAACAAAATACCTAAGTAAAAACAAAAAATTGTTGCTACAATTTTGAAAAGATCAAAGGCAACTAAAAAGAAAGGCATGAAATATTATGAAGAATTTCCTTTAGATAGCCTGGTTTTAAAAATCAAGTCACCCAAAGGATACAGATATTGTTTAAATTACAATCTTCTTCCCCTTCCATCAGAATCACATTTAAGAAAGTTAGTCAAAGGTCTTAAATGTCCTTATGGCATTTATATCCATGCTGGAAATGCAGTATCTGAATTTTTAAAGGATAAGAATGAAAACGAACGATGTGGAATTTTAATTTTTAACGAAGTAAAGTTAAAAGAAGTTCGATTTGAATCTAATTCTTTGAAAGTGGATGGGTTTGTGGATTTGGGGGATTTAACCCACGAAAAAAGTAAAAATGTATTGGTCAATCATTGGTATTTATGTATATCCCTTTATTGTATAATTGGGTGCAACTTGTAGCCATCTACACAAAACGCAACTCCAGGGGACATTTTGGCACAAATTTTAATGCAGGTTTGGGAGTATGTGGCAAACGTAATAATGTTAAATGTTCGGTAGCCCATCCTACCAATACAAACAGGTAACTTTGGGCTTTTTCAGACTTTGTGCGTATAATTAAATGCATAAGAATGTGCACAAAAAGTACAAAGTTTATTACAGCAATGAAAACGTACACTTTCTGTACTATCGACAGCTTTATGAAGCTGATACTTGTTCTCAGTTTTATGGAATGAGAGCTTACGAAAGTTTATATCAACCCAAATACATTTCTAAAAATGAATGTAAGGCTTTGCTTTCCAGCTGTTTAGCCGATCTGTGGCTGATAGTATTAAATTCTTCCCGGAGACACACTTTTCTGGATTCGAAGGAAGTGAAAAAACGGAACGGTTCACCAGAAAGCCTTGTGGATATATTAAATGCACCACTGCCTATAAAGGGCTGTACAAAGGTTCAAACAAAGTCGATATACTTACGAGATGGAAATCACTTCTTAATGAAGAACAGAATATTTTTGCTTCTGAAAGGACATTACAGTCTTTAAGAGTAACCATACGGAGTACACTGGAAGCAGCAGAACATTTGTGGAGAAATGGACTGAAATACCTACTGACAGCCAAGTTAAATCAGGACCCAATAGAAATACAAGTGGCTTATACTATTCTTGCAGTAAAGTCTTCATTCACGGGAAATTATATTTTACTTTATTCTTTTAATGCCATTTTACATTCTAGTGGTAACATTATTGTCTTGGATTTCTGAGAATGGCCGTCAGAATGTGCATGTGTGAATTAGTTATTGTTAAACGAACACTATTCTTCTCCTTTGCTACTTTTCCAGTGAATCTCCTGCTAAACGCTAGTGTTTGTATTAGCATTGTACCGCACTACCAGTTGCACTGCCATCTGTGCGGCGGAACACATGAACTACAGCAGTGATCACACTTCTCCTTCTACTCGCTATGGTAATAGTAATATAATAGCAATAATAATAATAATAATAATAATAATAATAATAATAATAATAATAATAATAATAATAATAATAATAATAATAATAAATAGTAGTAGTAATAATAGTAATAATAATAACCAGGGACAAGAATTATATGCTCTTATCCCTTTCATATGCATGCATTCATGCAGTGAAAACTTCCAAAATATGCCCATGTAAAATATTCAAAAATCATTGTTAAGACAAAAAATCAAGATTTAAGTCTATGTTTAAGAAATCTGAAAATTGAAATATTGCAAAAACCAAACGAATGATTTAACTTGGCAAAAATTATCATTTATATTAAAGGGTCAGAATATATTTTCCTTATATAAGAAAAAAAAAAGCGGTATGAATACTCACATTTAGTTCTCCTCTTTCTCAACTTTTTTGTTGTTGCAGTTTATGATCACCAAATGTTTTACATTTTCCATTGTGATCTGCAAGAGGAAATGGATCGAGACCACCTTCAAATATGCCTGGCCACTTCTAGTGCCCCATCCATCAGTGAAAAATATTGGAGAGCAAGAGGATTAATGACTTCATTGTCAGAAATCCAGCATTAGCTAACAACATTTTCCATTGTTAGCTGTCTCCTGTTGCTCCTTAAGATATCCTTATAGTGGGAAAAACCTCTCTCCACCTCATAGGATGGTAGAGGTGCATACACAAAAGCTGCTATTTGATTAACTCTGAGTGGCATTTCACTAGACTGTTTGGAATCCCCCCAGGGAGCCTACTACGGTAGGTACAGGTTTGGCACACCCGGGGTCCCGAGCTAGTCACCCCCATTTCACCCCTTCCACAACCATTAACTGTTTCCACGTGTAGCTGCTTTGACTGCTCTCTTCATCATCCCCTTCCTCTTCTAGGTTTATTCTGATTATGAGTATGTAAGCCTTTAAGTTTATAACTCCTATCTCACCAGCAGGGATCTTTCCTATCTCCGTGATCCTGTCCCACGGTTTTCAGCGCAGCCCCTGACTTGTGTGCTCTTCGTAGGTCTCAGGCGCGAAGGTTGGGCGGACCCTTCACACTGCCCCCATATGTAAGCCTTAGGTGCGGATGCCATCCACACCGTCATGTACACCCACGTAGCTCTCTAAGGACCCAGCCTGTGTTAATTCCCCGACGACTGTGTGCCGACAGGTTAGTATCACAGGCCGGACATGTTACAGCTGTCGGAATCCCAGTGTAATTGACCACAAGTCCCCTGAATCCACGCTGACTCCGTTGAGGCAGCGTTGCCTAAAGTGGGGAGCCACAGGCAGTTATTCCTGTGGTTAGGGTATAAAGCTGGGGTGTGCGTGGTGAACGGTTTACTCATGTGGACAAGCAGTGGAGGTCGGAGGGTAGTCCCTCTGACGTACAGTTTGAGATCAGTTATGGAGTGGTCTCCATGGTGGCACAGACCGTGGAGATTTTGGTGTCCTTTTCTTTGACCTCCGGATGGCAGGCTGACGCCAATGGTTCTGGAAGGGGGTCCAAATCATCATGTAGCCACGCAAACCCTCTCCTAGTGACAGCCTTTTGATGATGATCTTGGCAACTGAGTGTAAAACAATGAAAGTGCTTAGTCCATTTTATATTAAGTGTGAACTAGATAGAATCTGTGGCACTGTAACGAATGCTATATGAGTGTGAGAGCGTATAGGTCGCGCGTTACTTCTTGACGAATGAAAATTTTATATGAAAGGTTGAATGCGAGTCTCTACTCAGCTTTTGCGGGAACGAGAGAGAGGAGGTACAGTCTGCAGTGAGATGACGCTCATGCTTCTGAGCTGAAGTAGTACAACACTACAAATCAATTTATGACACTTGCAGTAATATCAGCCACACGTATTATACACTATACCTCTATAACTGTTTCCACTTAACTTTCTTGCATTTATTCTATTCCCGACATCTCTCCCTCGTCTGAATTGCTATTTTCGTTGCATGCATACACACATCCGTACCGCACAAAACTTCTGCAGTCGACTGTATACACACACGTGACAGAGGAAAACAGAGGTGTCTGTTATCGTAGCATAAACATTTGCTGACCTGTTTATTAAGGGTAGGCTCACTCATTGGATTTCTGCTCAAGGTCATTCGTCAAGAACGAACGCGCAACCTATACACTATTAATTCAGACAATGCAGACCAGTCCCAGAAGCCGTTAAAGGCAACTTACCCCATCCGGATAGCCCTGCACAATTCGTTAAACACTTGTAGCGGAGTTGTTACTACCTTCAGCCTGGACGGTCTGACAAACGAAGAAATTGCCACCTGCCTGTCAGATCAGAGAGTATGTCAGGTGTACTGTTTCACCTGTAAGTAGGATGGCGTAGAGAACCTTGTGCGTATGGTATTTCTTACATTCAAGAGCACTGTGTTACCGGAGTGTATCTTCTGCGGATATGAGCGTGCTGCACTTCGACCGTATGTCCCTAACCCGATATGCTGTTTCCAGTGTTAGCAGTTCGGACATACGAGGACGTCATGCAACCATCCTGCAGTTTGCGAGCTTTGCGGTTTAGCTGCACACGAGGATACGGCCTGTGTTCGGCACCCCTGCTGTGTCAACCGTGGAGGAGGTCATTCGTCCAGCTGGCGTCATTGTCTGAAGTTTTTGGATGAGAAGTACATCCAGAAGTTGCATGTCAAGGAGCGCCTCATCTTTTTGGAAGTGTGCCGGCACTTCGAGTTATGGAAACCTGCGAACACCATAGGATATTCGACCGCAGTCCACCGCACTCCTGTACAGTCTGTGGGATTACAGCATGTCCCTACAGCCGAGGCTTCAACCCAGGCTGACTTTCCTGTGAGTACCTCTCCACTGCGTCGTGCCACAACTGCACTGGCAACTACATCTTCAACCGTGCAGACAGCAGCCCACAAGTCACCAAAAGTCATAGCCGACCTGCCGACAGACCTCTTTCCAGGCCTATTGTTCGCACCAGCAGACACACATCCACATTGAAGTCCCGCTCTGTGAGCCGCAGGGGAACTTCTGCCTTCCAGACATTTGAGGAGTCGCCAGAGGATGGCAAAACTCACAGTCTAGGTTCCAAATCAACCTAGGTGAGACTGAAAAAGCTGAAGACTAAGCTCTAATCTTTTTAACTTTTACCATGGAAATAATCCAGTGGAATGTTAATGGGTTCTGGGCACGTGTTCCGGACATACAGCATCTAATTTCCCAAAGCTGTCCATCCATTGTCTGTCTACAAGAAACCCATTTGGAGCCTTATCATACACTGCATCTTCGTGGATTTTCGGCATTTAGACATGGCTCTGCAGTTGATTGGCAGGCAAGCGGTGGTGTTGTTCGGGTGACACATAGCATCCCCGCCACCAGCATACCACTTAACACGCTGCTGCAAGCTGTAGCAGCACGTGTACGATTGCAGAGCCTCTGTTTCTCTACTTGCCAATGGTCAGTCTCGTACACGTGAACAACCTTCAGGCTCTTTTGGCACAGATTCTGCCACTGTTCCTCTTTCTAGGTGATCTGAATGCCAAAAACACCTTATGGGGCACTGATACTGACAATGCTCATGGGTGCATTGTAGCAGACGTTTGCGATATGTCCACTGGTGTCCCTACCTTTTTATCATCTGCCTATGGTACAGTCTGTCCTGGACGTTAGCTTCTGCAGCCCATCACTGGTACCACTCCTTGATTGGTCGGTGCTTTCTGACCTATTTGGCAGTGATCACTTCTCTATCAACATTCACCTATCTGGTCACCATCCTATGCTGACACGGCATCCTCGCTGGATTATTTCCAAGGCTGATTGGGGTAAATTTACTTCTCTCATTCATTTTACCGATGATGTTTTCACCACCATCGATGACATGGTACTGTATTTTACGTGTTCTATCCTACTTGCAGTGGACTCCAACATTCCTTGTGGTTCTACTAAACCTCGTCACATTCCTGTGCCTTGGTGGATCCAGGAATGCCGTTTGGCTATCAAAGCATGCAAGAGAGCTCTGCGTGTTTTCAGTTCACACGCTATGGAGAACTATTGCTTTCAAATGTTCTCTTGCAAAGGCACGTTTTGTACTTCGTAGTGCAAGACGCACATCCTGGGAAACCTTCTCTTCCCTGTTACGCTTTGGCACAAAGGGTGTGGAGTGCTGTTCGCCGTATGTCTGGCAAGTATCGCCGGATGATTATTAAGGTCTTACCATACACCGCAACACTTGTGCCCCCAAACAGGATATCACTGACACTTTGGCTACTTCGTTTGCTGCTACTAGCCAAATGCATAGTTATGATAGAGCTTTTATTCTGCTGAAGGAATCTGCAGAGCTGATAGTTCTTGGTTTTAACAGTGACTGTAGTGAATGGTGCAATGCACCTTTTACTGAAGCGGAGCTGGCACATTTCTTATCCATCGCAAAGGATTCTTCTCCAGGTCCAGATGACATACATTGACATGCTTCATCTTCCACCTGTGGCTTTGTGCTTTCTGCTGAACGTTTATAACCGTATCTGGCGTGAGCAGGCGTTTTCATCCTCTTGGCGATTGGGTATAGTTATCCCTATCCCTCACCCAGGAAAAGACCGGACACTTCCCTCTAGCTACTGCCCTATTTGCCTAATGAGCGTCATTTGTAAGACCTTAGAATGTATGATTAACAGTCATTTAGTGTGGTGGCTAGAGACGAACATCCTGCTGAGCAATGTTCAGTGCGGTTTTTGTTGCCATCGCTCCAGCCTTTCTGCAGAAGCAGCATTTCGTGAGTGTCTTCTTCGAGCTGGAGAAGATTTACGACACCACTTGGCGATATGGTATCCTCTGCACCCTTCACAGTTTCAGTTTGCGGGGTCACTTAGCCGCATTCGTTTTAAATGTATTACTCCTTTGCTGTTTTCGTGTCTGCATTGGAAATACCTTCTCAAAAGAAATGATCCAGTAGAATGGTGTACCCAGGGTTGATCCTCAGTGTCACGCTTTTCGCTGTAGCTATTAACGGCATCGCTAGTGTTGTTCATAGCAGAATGCTGATGTCACTGTATGTTGATGACTTTGCGATCTACTATCGCTCTTACAGTCTTGAGCACCTCAAGCATCAACTGCAGTTAACCGTAACATCCATCACCAAGTGGGCGCTTTGTACCGGCTTTCAGTTCTCTAGTACGAAAACACAGTGTATACACTTTTATTGACTTCACAGTGTACAGCCTCCTTCTAACCGCCATTTGCGTGGCACACCTCTGACGTTCCGCACCTCAAGTTTTCGTGTCTTCACCTCGACAGTAGGCTTACATGGGAGCACCACATATGCCAACTTTGTGCTTCCTGTCATTGTTCTCTTTGAGTGCTCCGAGTTTTATCTGGAGTATCTTGGGGTGGCGATTGGACAGTCATGTGAGGTTATATCATTCCCTGGTGCAGTCCAAACTGGACTATGGCAGTTTTGTCCACTGCGCAGTGTCCGCCTCTAAACTCCGTTTTTGAGACACAATCCATCAAGCTGGTATCCGTCTAACTACCGGAGCTTTCCGCACTAGTCGTGTTGAGTGTGTGTATGTTGATTGTGGCGAACCTCTACTCTCTCTTCGACGTTCGTTTTTATTGTGTTCTTACGTGGCCAGTTTAGTAGCTCACGTCGGTTAGCCTTTTAACTCTGTATTGCACCTGGAACTCGCACATTATCTGCAAAATAGCACTATATCCCGTCAAAATGGCATTTGGTTTTGCAAATTACTCGCAGCTTATGACCTCTGGATGCCTGCTGTAGAGGGGCATACTCCTCCCCGCTATCCTCCTTGGCAACTCCAACATGCCTGGTTTGATCCTGCACTTTTGGGCTCTGCTAAGTTGGCTACCCCTTAGTCGGTGTTTCACCAACTTTTCACTGAACGTCTGGACCATTACCAGACTTACACTCCGGTATTTACAGATGGTTCCCAGTTGGGGGGAGCTAAAGGATGTAGCTTTGTATATAACAGTGAGACACACAAGTACCACCTGCCAGATTTCACATCTGTTTTTACTGCCAAGCTTTTTGCCATATTTTATTTCTTTATTTTTATCTCTAGCTGAGTTTCTGGAAATTTTATAGTTTGCTCAGATTCTCTGAGTGCTATCCAGGCTCTGCAGCAGTTTCTGGGCACCTCGGTTTTAATTGTAAAGATTCAGAGACTCATTTCTCAATTACACTCATGCAGATACCTTTTTGTGTTTACATGGATCCCAGGCCATATGGGTATTGCCGGCAATGAGCAGGCAGATGGAGCCGCCAAGTCTGCATGTTGTTTGCTGGAGTTATCCACACAAACATTGCCTCCTAGAGATGTGCAGCGGTACTTTCGTTGCCATCTTCTTTCGGTTTGGCAGAAATCTTGGGAAGCATTCAGTAGCACACAACTGCGGACGATCAAAAACACTGTAGATCCCTGTCTGACACCTTGCAGGGACTCCTTGCAGGTTAGGAGTTCTTTTAACACACTTAAGAATAGGTCACACCCGTGCCACTCATGCATATCTGTTACATGGCGACCTGGCCCCACTGTGTCCAACATGCAACTTTCAACTCTGTGTCGCACATCTTCCTAGATTGTCCGCGTTATGTTCAAGAGCGCCAGTCCCATGGTGTGGGGGTTATGCTGTGTTCTGGTTTAGGTGGCGACCCAGTTGCTGTGGATAATGCACTGTGGTTGGTCGTAGACATAGGGTTTGTGCAGCAAGTTCAACTTATTTTAGCTTTTGGATATTTTAGTCTTCAGTGATGATGTGTTTTAGCATTATTCTGATTTTACCATTTTAGCATGTTTTAAATGTCACGTTTTTATGTTTTACATTTTTAACTTTTATTTTTAAAGCTTTACACTTTCTAACTTTCATCTTTTTGACCTTCCGTTTTGTGCTTGAATTTTTAAACTTGTCAGCCAGTGCTACTTTTACATTCTGACTTGGGGCCCAAATGACCAAGTTGTCGACTGGCCCTTAAACATTTCTCACTCACTGTTGGGAACATTTCCTGTTAAGATTTCTTCAATCTCACACATTTGTTCGTATCCTGGGTTTTTTGAAACAATAAATGCTTTTTCCTTCACTACATTTCCAATGGTTCCAGGTACTGAATTCAATTTAGAGATTGTGATTTTGAATTCACTTAATGACTTGACAACTTAGTGTTGTTGGTTTCCAAACAAGTTATGGCAGATGGAAGATGAGAGAAATGTGCAGATGTATAGGAAAGGTTACTTTCTACTTCTGGGTTCTTTAATATATCTTGGGTAATTTTAATTGATTCACAATTTTTGGGATCAAATGTGTTTACTACACTCCTGTTTCCAAATGTTTGGTGTAATAGAGAACTGCACATAACCATGTTCCCTAACACATTATAATAGATTCTGGTGGAATTGGGACATTCGGTGCAGTTGCTTTGAAAGCTTGTTTTCTATATGGTGCTTTAACAAATACTTTCTGTACAGAAGATATCAACCTATCTACAAGTGGAAAATTTGCATGAATTGTTTCTGCAACCTGATGTAAACCATGTGCAAGACAAGTCAAATGTATCGTATTGGAAAATTACAAATTTGTTTGTATAGCTTTGAGAATGAGTTGGAGTCAACTCGAAACTTGAGTCAGTTTTGTAACAAGAACTTTTTTTTTTTTTTAAATTAACGTCCTCCAACATTGTGTCATATCGGACGAATGAATGAAATGAATTGGGTGAAATGATGCTCAAATGAGTCCGAGGTCCATGGAGCGTAACAAGAACTTGCAACATTACTAAGATAAGTGAAATTTTTAGTTTCTAATTTGTTCTTACTTTAGAATCTTGTTGCTTCACTGTTAATAGCTTCAATTTCCTTAATTAACACAGAAATATCCTTGGGCTCAGACTGCTAATGCATTTTTATTACAGATGGACAGGTACCATTAGGTTTCGAGGAGTGTGCTTGCTGTTTCTTTGTTGACCCTTCACTAATTGGGTCTGCCTAACATCAGTTATACAGTGGCGGCTATTCAAGTGAAGCAGGTGAAGAGGTTTTCACCTGAATATAGCAGTATTCTATTTTTGTTAATGTTGGCATTATTACTGCCATTCTAACAGTTTAGTCACAAATATCAACTGCTAGCAGCCGTAGCAGGGTCAGTGACCAACCCTTCTTTTGTTTGGAACTTACAGCCAGGCAGTCGGCAGAGAAAATTGGTGGGAGGGCACCCTCTGATCAGTCACAAGGACAAGTGCCGCAGTCAGGATTAGGAAAGAAACTGCTGCACTAAACAGCTTGGTTGCCATGGCAACATGACGTCACGAAACGATGAACTTCGGGGAAATAACACGGGCATGCACATGTTTCTGGCAAACAAGAAATATTTTCACTTGGGTAGAGGCACAGAACACGGTAGAGGGGATGGTTTCTGTTTTCGCACGTTTAGAAGATAGTAGTCGTGTACCTCGAGGAAGAGCTGGTGGTGAACTTAAAACGTGGTGTTTTAGATAACTGTGAACGGTATAATTTGCGAGTTTGCTAGACTCCAGTGCTTTTAATATTTAAATTACGGAATATAAGTGCTTTGTTATGAATCCAGTGAACGATATAGTTTGCAATTTGTTAGAAACCCCATTTTCCAGGTGGAAAGATGAAGACAAGAAAGATGTTTTAAACTTTGGGCTGCCCACCGATATCATCAATATACGCATTAAAAGAGAGGACAAGAAAGTAGGGAAGTCATATAACATTAAATTCAAAAGCTCTTGGTTCGATAATTATTCTTGGTTATGCAGTAGTCGCAGTTTGCAATTGCTATTCTGTTGGCCTTGTTTACTTTTTAGCAACAAAACTAACGTGTGGAACAAAGAGGGATTCACAGATTTCATTAATATAACCCGTTCCCTTCACAAGCACAATGATTCGGCGGAACATTTAAAATGTAAATTACAGTTAAATACTTTCGAAAAAAACAAACAGAATAGCTGACGCTCTTCAAGAAAACAGCAGACTTTTTCATGTGCGTTTCAATGAAAACGTGAGATTAAATAGGCTTTTTCTGCAGTTGACCGTTAAAGCAGTATTGTATTTAGGTAAACAAGAGCCTGCATTCAGAGGTCATGATGAGAGTGCGCTTTCGCTAAATCGGGGAAATTTCAAGGAGCTTGTGTCCGTATTAATCTCTGAAAGTCCATTAGAAATCCAAAACCACTATAGTAAAATCAAAAGTGTATTCAGCGGTGATTCTAAATCTGTACAAAATGAGCTGATTGGATGTATTTCGGAATACTTACAGGGCCATATTAGAACTGAAATTAATGTCTCAGATTTTTTTTCTGTTGAAGTTGACGACACAGATATTTGCCAACAGTCTCAGTGCTCTATCATTGTAAGGTATGTGAATACACAGAGCACATTGGTTGAACGAGTTTTGGGATTTCATGATGTGAGTGCTGACAGGTCTGCAGAAACATTGTTCCTTTTACTGCATGGTATTCTTGCAAATTTTAATTATGAACGTAAATTAGTTGCACAATGTTATGATGGAGCGAGTGTTATGTCAGGACATTTGAATGGACTTCAAAAAAGAATCAAGAATAATGCTCCTCAAGCAATTTTTGTACATTGTTTGGCTCACCGTTTAAATTTGATTTTAAAACAAAGCTGTAGAGCCGTTTCTAAGTGTCGCATATTTTTTGTGAATGTTAGTGGTATTCCATCATTTTTTCATTGTTCGGCAAAATGGTCGTACGTGTTGGATTCCGTTTTGACCAAAAGAATACCAACATTAACTGAGACAAGGTGGAGTTCCAACTCAAAGGTCATCCATGTAATGGTTCACAATTGGCCAAAGCTGAAACGTGTGTTTGAAGTTTTAATAAAGGATGTAGATTCAGATGACACAACAATCACATCTAGCGAAGGGTTTCTCAACAAAATGAACAATTTTCAGTTTACCATTCTGGCAGTGGTATTCGATGATATTTTCAGTTTAACGGACATTTTGTTTGACATCCTACAGAAAAAGTCTCTCGACATTAACTACTGTGTTACGAAAATTCAAAATACCAGCGACTTAATAAAAAGCAGAGGCAATGAAGAATATTTCAGAACACTGTTTAACAAAGCGTCACAGCTCACCAGTCTGGGTACTGCAAGAGAATCAGCTGACAATTCTTTCCAGAATTCTAAGCTCATTTACTTTGAAATTCTTGACAACGTATTGATGCAAATAAGCATTCGGTTTCAAGATTGTGAGAAATTGCAGTTCCTGTGTCTTGTCGACTCGCCAAAATTTCAAAATCATTCCGTGAATTTTACTTCAAACGCTTTCTGCCAGTTGCAACAGTGTTACCCTCAATTATTCAGCAAGCTGGAACGCCTTAAAAATGAACTGTGCTTGTTTTACGCAGATCATTTGATCTATAAGGATTTTACACTCCAAGAAGTGCTGTGCTCATTGAAGAAAAATCGTGATGTGTTTGAGGAAACCTACAAACTTTTCTCCCTGGTTCTAACAATTCCCTCAACCAGTGCATCCTTTGAAAGAAACTTTTCTTGTCTGAAGAGAATCAAGACTTGGTCAAGGAACACCACTTCACAAGAATGGCTTTCATCTTTGGTGATAATTTCCATTGAGAAGGAGCAACTAGCTGATCTTATGGAATGTCATCTCTTTTATGATGACATTATCGACAGATTTGCTGCTCTAAAAAATAGTAGGATCGAGTTAGTTTTCAAGAAATAGGTGAGTCGGGCATGCTTATTTTATGTTACACTAATGCTGACAGACACTGTTTCTTTTGTGTACAATTCCATTGGATACAAAAATTTTGGTAAAAAAATATTGGACCCTGGGACACCGGCTTTGCATTGTATTTTCAGCATGCTTAAGTGAACTTCTTCACGTAGTTTGTAAGGCACGAGCCGCCACTGCAGTTATATATAGTGTGTACCATCTTTATTGTCATCCTTATTGTTGTCCCTACTCAGGAACAGTGGTCATTGAAATATGCTTGTGTAAGAATACACATTTTAAAACATAGGCTGACTTAATGTATGTAGATAGTTGTGTTACAACATCTGTACTGTAGTGAGCCCACCAGTGTCACATTAACTTTAAAGTGTAGTACATATCTACAAATGTAGATAGATTAAATATGTATTAAACTTCATTATGGATACAAATTCCTCTATGTTTACAATTTAATATTATTTACACATATCCCTACATATCCCAAGTTACATATCACTTACAAAACTTCATTGAATTGCTGAATTTCCTTGGGCCCATATACTCCAACACCATGATTTTTGAGCTATTGGGCCCACTTACCACTTTTTGTCATCCATCTAGTTTATCTTGGTTACCCTTGTTTCTTATTTTTCTCAACCATTTATTTCTCACTAAACCTAAATACGTTCCTATTTCCAATCCATTGTTTCTTGATTTTATGCTCAATAACTTTTTAACTAAAATTTCACTAGGTAGCATAGTCCAATCTTTCTTTTCAACTTTCCCTCTCCAATTCTTTGTTTCCTTACATTCTATCAATAAATGCCAAAAGTCATTTGTTTTCATATTACACAGTATACACTTTACTTGTTCTTCTCTCTCCCCTGATCCTTTTAACCTTGTCACCCCTGTTCTGGTCCATGCAAAGCCCTCTCATGCTATTTTGTCACAAATATCAACATACTTTTCTCTTTCCCAATTCATTTTTATCTCTCTATAAGTACATAAAGATGTTTTGGAATTTAGACTACCCATTATATCCTGCCTTTCTATATCTTCAGTCCTCAATCTGACTTTTCCAGAAACCTTTCTCTACTCTATGACTGTCCCTCCAAATATCCCCATATCCTATTTCACTCAGAATTTCTTTTATACCCTTGTATCATATATCTTCTTTTATCAATTTCTGCTGCATTTCTAAACAGTGCCACATAATAGTTTCTCATTTATTCTAAACCAGTATTTCAATACCCTTTCCATAATTCTACAAATATAACTGTGTTTCTTAATGTTTCAATTCATAAATTACAATGTGTGGTAGGAATAAGAGAACATTTGTTCCATTGAATGTAAAACTAGAGACTTTGAAAAGACTAGACAAAGGAGAAACACCAACAAAATTTGCTGCTGAGTATGGAGTCTGTGAAGTGACAGCTGGAGATTGGCATAGAAACAGAGACAAAATTGAGAACTTTTTTGCTAACAAGTGTTCTATTTCACTTTGGAAGCCAGTGAAGAATTCTGAGTATGAAAAAATGAGTGAAGCTTTGTTCATTTGAATTACTTAAAGACAAAAAGGAAATCAAATTTCAGGGTCTATTCTGCAAGAAAAAGCTGTATTCCTCTTTACAAAAAATAATTAAATGGTATAAAAAGATATATTTGCACCAGCTGGATATCACCATATACTGTATGCCCAGGACAAGAAGGCAAGTCCTAGGAATGTGTAGCGTAATCATTTTGTGTTTACCGCACGGTGTTTATGTCTAGTTTCTGAGTATTAGAAGGATGCTAGGTTCGTTTAAAATACACAATGTTGTCACATAACTCACCAGTAACTAGAAATATGCACTCTCATACACTCATTTCCTGGTAAACAGGTCCGCTACCGGAGTAGATACACAGTTCAAGCCCCCTCTGCCCTTCATTCCCCTTTAGCCTTCTTGTCGTGGGCATACAGTACAATTGTTTAGTAATTTGGAGAACTCTAAATCCACGCAAGGGTGACAATAAAGATGGTACACACTATATAACTGATGTTAGGCAGTCCCAATTAGTGAAGGGTCGACAAAGAAACAGTAAGCACACTCCTCGAAACTTAATGGTACCTGTCCATCTGTAATAAAAATGCATTAGCAGTCTGAGGCCAAGGATATTTCTGTGTATTATGAATGAGAACCCTAAGTGGGAGTTTTACCTCTATTGTACATGGAAAATTGAAAGAGAATTCAAAATAAAACACATTTGGAAGTGTGTGAAATGTGCATGCAGACAACGAATAAAAGTAGGATTTTAATTATGTAAAGACCAGCTCAAATTAGATGGAACCTCAAAATAATGGGGCTCTACTGTGGATCAAAATATGTTCTCTTCTAAAACTAAAACACACAAAAAATAAATATTTATGATCCATCAGCATATATAACTGCCCTCAATTTTGGGGGCGTAGATGAAATTAAATCCCTGCAGTAATGAGGACGAGAAACTAAAGCATCCTAGCCTTATTGAATTTGTGCCCATGAACCATCTTTTGTCCTTTGTGCATCTGCAGGGTGCAGCTCTCTTTTCACCTCAGTCCACATATTTTCAATATGGTTGAAATCTGGTAAACAGAGAGGGTATCACACTTGATATCCTGCCTCTTTGAGAACCAATTTATAACCTTTTAACATGTTTTAACATTCCTTTCGATATGTTTCAAGTTTGCTACTTATTGAGTCTATATTAAGTTCTTCTCTTATACCGTCACTTTTTATTTTATCTAGCCTACTGTGTCCCTTTGTTTTCCTTAAAAAGTTCATCTCTGCACTTTGTATTTGGCTTTTCATTTTCTTCATGTGAACCCATGTCTCACTTCCATAGAGTAGGGTAAGGACCACCATTGTTTTGTAGAACTTTAACCTTGTCTCTTCCCGTTTTATTTCTCAAGTTTCTATGCACTGTTCCACATATAATTTGGAATGTTGCAAACTTTTTGCTCATCTCTTTCAAATTTCATCTCATTGTTCAGATCACATCCTAAATAGTTGAATCCTCTTACTTGTTCCAATGATTTATTTTCTAAAATTATTTGTTTATCTTATATGCTGTTTTCCCCAAAAGGCCATTATCTTAGATTTTTATTTTGATATTTTAAAATCATATTGTTGGCACATCTGGTTCAAGCAGTGTAATGCACACTGAATTCATCCTCCATTTCTTGTATTAAAACCACGCCATGTGCATATAATAAAATATTTAAAATTTTATTCAGATTTAATTTTCTTCCTGATTTAATTATGCTTTTCCAATGGAGCATGATCTCATTTATATCTCTATGTATATGTAAAAAAGAATAGGTGACAAACTGCACCTCTATTAAATAAAATTGGTTCAGTTTTATGAACTCCTGTATTTATTATTATTTTGCAGTTGCTATACATGCTTTTGATTACTTTTATTAATTTTTGTGGATATCCACTATTTTCCATAATTTGCCGTAGTTTTTCCGTACTGACGGTGTCAAATGCATTTGTGAAGTGTAAGAATGCCAGATGTGTTAATAATTTTTTTTTCTTTCAATTATTTGCTGCAAAACAAATATATTATCTGTTGTTGATCATCCTGTTCTAAAGCTGTTCTGTTCTATTAATACCTCAGCTATTCTTTTTAATCTTTTATTTATAATTCTTGTGTACACTTTATAGACAGTGTTGAAGACCTACACCTCAGTAATTCTGACATTCTCTCCTGTCTCCTTTAAAAACGGATATAACATCTGCATTATTCCACATGTCTGAAATTTTACATCCCTTCCAACATTCATTTATTAAGTGCAATAATCTTAAATGCAGTATTATGCCTTCATATTTTAGGAGTTCCATATTTATTGCATATGGTCCAGTTGCCTTTCTATTTTTACTTTCCATAAGTGCTTCTAGTAATTCCTCAATTGAGACCATGTCAGCCGTATATTTATTTCTTCATTTATTGTCTTATTCTCTTCATTTTGTTAGCACCACAATGATGTATAATATTCAACCACTTTTTTGTTTCTATAGCATTAACTCTGTTTGTTTTTCAGCTTTGTTTAATAATCGTATTACTTTATATGAGAACTGTTGTCTACCATGAATGTCATTCTCTATATCACTTATAAACTTATTCCATGATTGCTGTTATGCTTCTCTGACTACTATTTTCACTTTATTTCTTTTTTCCACATATATTTCTGTGGCATGATCTGACTTTTGTTGACACCACTGTTTATATGCTTGTTGTTTCTTTTATTGCTGCTTCTAAATTTGTTCTTTCTTCCTAAGCATTCATGAGTTGCTTTTTCAATGCAATGTTTAATATTCTGCCATTCCTCATCAATGTTGTTAGTATGTGTTTCTAATAAATATTGGCTTAATCTCTGCTGATATAGTATTTTTATACTTTGTTCTTTTATTAATTATATGTTATATACTTCTTCAATAGATTTTCTTTTAACATTCCTTTTCCATCTTGTCCATAGCAAAGTGTTTGCCATGACTAAGAAATGAGCAGAAGTTATATCACATCCTCTATATACATGTACATCTTGTAAATGTGGTCCCATTTTATCATTTACCAGAACATAATCTATTATAGATTTTAAACCTCTTGCACTCCATGTGTATTTATTTATATCTCTCTTTCTAAAAAATGTGTGTGATTTTTAATTTATTACTACTTGCAAACTGTCCAAGCTGTGTTCTGTTAACGTTTAGTACTTCTTCAAAGGATCCTATTATATTTGGAATTGTCGTTTTTCCAACTCTTGTATAGAAATCTCCATATACTGCAATGTAATTGTTCTTGTTAATTTTGTCATATATCTTCTGTAGTTCTTCAAAGAGCTGTTCCATTTCTTCCTTCTTTCCTTCTTCAGGGGCATAAACTCCAACTATTGTTAAATGTCCTCTATCTACCTTCTTCCTAATGTTATAATTCTTTCATTGTCATATGTATAGAATTCAATTTTAGATTTCCATTTGTTGTGTATTAGTATTGAAACGCTTCTACTTGCTCTTACATTCTGAGATACACCACTATAGAACATAGTATAATTAATTAAATCTTTTGACCCATTCAGTTTTTTCTTAGTTTCCGTTATTACAGCAATATCTATCTTTCTATCATTGAGTATCCTTTCCAGCTCTATCTCTTTATTTCCAAGACCTCTTACATTCCATGTAGCTAAATTTAATCTATTAGAAATTACAAGTCATTTATTATTTTTCCTTGTTGTTGACCAATAAATCCACCCAGCTGTTTATTGTGAGAAGACTGAGTAAATAAACCTTCCTATGAAGGGGTTACCAGCCCCTGGTACAGTAGATTTCCTGTAGGGGTTTCTTCCCTTAGGAGGATTGCCTTCAACCTGGCTTTGGAGTTCCTCCTGCTCCCCAGTTGTACTAACCCCAAAATGGATGGTCCCCACTTTTCTTCCCTTAGGAGGATTGCCTTCAACCTGGCTTTGGAGCTCCTCCTGCTCCCCAGTTGTACTAACCCCAAAATGGATGGTCCCCATTTCTGCCAGTTTAGCCGAAACATTCACCTCCTCCGCCATTGTGGACTTTGCCCTTAACCCTGGGCTGCGACCCTGACCCAGGAACTATTCTCCAGACCTGAGGAACTTGGATCTCACATTGGTAGGGTCACTACTCCCTGAAATGGTGCTGTCTCAAATGAGCGTCCCCATCCGTTACCTATGTCAAGCTTCCATAAATAAATATTGTGTTCCTTGTTATCCAGCCCCAATAAGACACAGGTATGCTAGCATAATGTGCCTCACCATGGTTGAGTGGTTAGACCATTTGCCTCTCACCAAAGAGGCCTGGGTTCAATCCCAGATGACTGCATGTGAGATTTGTGGAGGACAAAGGGGTGCAGGGCCAGGTTTTCTCCAGGTTTTCTGGTTTTCCCTACCATCTCATTCCACCGGTCTTCATTCCATGTATCATTAGTGTCACTGCCTGTGGTGCCATATGTAGTAAAAGCGGGCATTAAACACTACCCAAAAAAAAAACTAATACAATGAAATTGTGAAGTCACATATTTGCAACTGTATCAGGACCCCTGTGGATGGCAGACAATGGCCTTTCCCTTACATGTAGAAGAAAATGTCGGCTTATCTCGAAATGTATTATTACTCCAGTCGCAGTTGGCATTTTCCTCTGCCCACACAAGGCAAAACTGCTATGATTGTCACATGTTGCCTTTTAGCTACTGTTCGTGCAAGAAGCCCTGCAATGTTTATACATCACAGAGCTGTTCGAGTTAATGTAAGAAACAATTCACAATTACTGTGAATGTGCTTTTATTTCAGAAGCAAGTTGGAAAGGGTTTTCTCTGCTACTGCTATTAAACCTGCATTCATTTCAAGAGTGGAGAGACAGGTCCATGAACCAAGATGATGGTATTCAATCCCTTCCCTGAATAATCTCACCCACCTCTGTGCCACAGATGCAGGGACTCCAATAAAAGCTACTGATTCACAAGCAGAATAGTATGCTACTAATGCGAAAAGATACTTCCCTGTGCCATGGTCAAATGCAGTATGATTATTTGAAATAGAAGCTGTTCACGCCTGATGTGTTTGTGCACCCTTTTGCACGTCACTTGGTTTACTGTGCAACATATTGCAGATAGGTAGAGTAAACCCTTAAGGAAGTATTACAATAACTAATCTGTTAGTGTTACCAAACGCCAGGTATGAAATTCAGTATATTGAAAATAAGTGGTTTCTATGTGTTAATTACACATTAACACGAAAAAAGTGTTTGCTACATGTGAGAAATGTACCTGTGGTATTAACCACAGAAGTACCTTAAGCTTTGCTACAGCACTAAGAGAAGGCACTTGGAAGGTAGTATGTTTAATGCCATACAATAACTTGCAGCAATGGCTACACCATTCTATTACGTGTGGTGTAAACAGAGCCCTGTGCCGTGTAGGACTTAGAAAAAAATTGTCATCCAAGACATGATCCATTTTTTTGTCCACGGCTGTGCATTGGTTGTATTCTCTAAATGGTCCAGACCCAATATTGCTGTTTTTGTGATAATAAAAACATTTGAGAAGATCAAAGTGTATTGTAACCTTTTGGCACCAATTTTCATTTTTTTTTCTTTCTTTCCATGTGTGCTATGAGAACAATTGTTTATGTTTTCAGATAAAAGACATTCAGGAAACAGATGCTGGGTTCTACCAGTGTCAGGTTTTGATTTCACTTAACAATAAAATATCAGCTGAGGTAGATTTACAAGTTCGTCGTCCTCCTGTAATATCAGACAACTCAACACGCTCACTGGTGGTTAGTGAGGGTCAGTCAGTGAAACTTGAGTGTTATGCTGGTGGCTATCCTCCTCCAAGGATCTCATGGCTTCGTGAATATAAGGCTATTCTTCCTACAGGTGGCTCTATATACAGGTAAACCACAATTATCCTGGTAACAGTTAAGAATTCATACAGGTTGGCAGTAGTTGTGCTAGTGTAGTCAACGAACATTCCATGGATAGAATCATGTGGGTTGGTTCTGATTTCACTTGATTTGCTTTTCAAATTCTGTTAATAACTAACAAAGTATCTTTTCATGGCATATTTGATGCACTGATGAATTTTTACAGGGGACCAGATTTTCATTTTCTAAAGTTGACTAAAATTATGCTTACATTAGGCATTTATTTATGCTGTTAGGCAACAAAACATGTACTTGAACCCAACCTTCACATAATTTTTGCACACCAAAGGATTTTTGAATTCTATAATTACCTCAGTGTTGTTCAGTTTCACCTTTTTTATTGTATCTACTTGATCACCACTAAATGTTTAAGGTTTTGCAGAGTCAGTCTTGTGTCGCCTCATAATATCTAGGTGCATTATGCGAAACTTTGTTCAGCCTTGTATGGCAATAAAGAGGCTTAAAGACAGTAACTATTAACATCTCTGAGTATTTTTGTTTGACTTTGCAATACAGAATTCTTAAAGAATTTTGTTTTGTATATTGTGAGAGCTTTTCCTTTCAACAGATTTTGTCCTTAATACCATGAAGAGTTGTGCTAGGGTGTTGGCAGAGGAGAGACATAGTTACATGTGCTCTGCTTGCAGTAATTAGAATATGAGTATTGAAACAAGTTTATCAAGCCAGAATTTGCCTTTTTAGTACAAAGAGGATAAAAGGTAGACCGGATTTGATACACCCTACTGTTAATGGTGCTATTATGAGTGGTGGAATCAAATTAAACCCCATTTAGAGTGGATAGTCAGGATATTAAAGGGTATATCAGAAGAGATTATTGTGTTGAGAAATACAGAGAACAAGCTTGAAACAAGAAAAACAAAAGTTTCTAAGGATATGAGAGGAACTTAATGTGGGCAAATGGCAGAAAATTGAAACTTCAGAAGGGGAAAAGGGGAATGACAACACCACCATGTCACTGTGACAGCTGCATGATGACGTTAACAATATGACCTCGAGCTACAGCTGATGTGGACATATACAGTGAGATGGACTCTTAGTGTTATGTCCATGCCAGGTGAAAGGATTATGTGAGTAGGAGAGGGGAGGTATGACTTGAATAGTGAGGTAAGATGAAGAAGTAAAACCTGAGTTGAGTAGTTGAAATTCAAGAGAAAGGATTGTGTACAGGAACTAAGCTCTTTTTCTATAGTAGGCTGGAATGTGGAAGGACTATGTTCAGAAATACAGAGTTGGGAAATTCATCAGATAAGTGGGCAGATGTGTTAGCAGTGGTGGAAACATCCTTGTTAAAAGATTATCACCCGTTACGGTTATTTTGCAAAAAAAAAATGGTTTTAAAAGGGTCATATGTCTATTGGTTTAGGACTATTTGTATAAAGAAACAGAAAAGCTTTAAAATGAGGATTTGAAATTATTTAGGAAGTGGTTTAGTTATCTGGTGGGAAGAAGTGTGCAAATATGTTTAGTTATTTAGTTAATTGGGTTGAGTTTTGACGCTACATCACTTACTCTAAAGAAATGTTTCAAGAGCTATTTGCTTCCATCCTCGGTTCTTAATCGACTGCCTTGTTAAAAAAATGTTCTGCATAGTCAAAAATTGACTCAGCAATTAAGTAAATTGTTAATGCACATCATTGTCATGAATTCCAATAATACACAGTGTTATTAATTGTAATTTAAATGTTCAGCTTTTCTAGTTTTTATGACTCAAATTTGTTCATGAAGTTTTGGCAGAATGTTGAAAGAACTGCCAGACAAATACATAGGTAGAGAAATAATGTTGGTGGGGGATTTTAATGCAATAGTAGGAGAACGACAAATTACAGTAGATCTCAGTAGTTTTGATTTAAGGGGAGGCATCTGTGAAATTTGGACAAAAATGATGAAAACTGCGATTTTTTTGTTTTTTGCCTTAAAATTATGTCTGTACCTTGTACTTTCAGAATCTACCATCGTTTACTCCCCATAGCCATTTAAAAGGCTGTTACACCATGATTTAAATGCCTGTGTGCGGGTGGGCGTGGCTGCAGAAATGCATTCATTACCCCTTTGCAGCAAAATCGCGTACAATTTTGAAGTTCAAATTGGGTGGTCTGATTCAGTTCTGCTGGATGTAAGCACAGACCTCTTGTGGGATTTTCTGCAAACATTCATTCCAGTGAAACAGACTACTGTTTCCTGTTTTTGCATGTGTGAACCACATGATGGTATTTTTCTGAATTTTATTCAAGATTACACAGCCTGAAAAAAAAAGAGTTTATCTCTATTGTGGTCTACATTTTAGATAAGTCGAGTTTAGAATAAGTATAATATAGAATAGGATAAGGCAGGGAATACTTAATAAGTGTCTTCTTGCTGTAAGTGAAAATCTAAATTCTTTATTTAGCTGTTTGTAAACACACAACCAGCTAATTCTCTTCTCACTATTATAATTTATTGTAAAGTTGTAAAGATTCTACATTGGGTGGACCAGATTTTCAATAAATTATTATTAATTGGTATAAAATTATTGTAAAATGGGTAAGCAAAAGCAAACAAAGAAATTTCTTGCAGCAAGAAAAAATATGTCTAGATGGCAAACTGGCAAATCTCAGGGGGAAACAAGCATAACTAGATCTACAGTACATCTCGAAGAAGCAGGTTCAAGTGGTAAAAAATTGCAGTGACTTAAGCTATCAGTGAATTTAATATGGGTTGTGATGCTACTCTATGTAAAGTAAAGAGTCACAGCTAACAAAGTAAGTCCAGTCAGCAAAAGAATTAGTAATGTTAGGGATAAGGGAGGATTAAAGCAGAGTGCACTGAGTACATTAAATACATTTAAATCAGCAAAAAAACAGTTAAGAGTAGCAAAACTTAAAGAAAAAGAAACTAAACAGTTAGCTGAAGGACCTTCATATGGTCCAGGGGAATTCTAAAGCAGTAAATGTATGTTGTCATACACTTAAAACTTTAAAGTCATTTTTCTCTGCTTTCTATTTTTTAACATTTTTCAATCTTCAAAATACATCTTTTAATACAGTTCTTAATAGATTTCTTTTAAATTTTGCACACATGTTCTTAGATAATTGCTTCAAAAACTTGGTATTTTAAATGCTCCAAATGGAGTAGTTTAATTGTTATTGAATTTTTATTTTGAAAATTATTAATAATTTAAAAAAAATGGTTATTGAGGTATTCAATTTTTTTTTTCTCCAAAATTGTTTGACATAGCAAAATAAAAATACCAGGTTTTGTAGACATAGTCTAGGGAATCATATGGCCAGAGTTTAGTTTATTGAGAACAAATAATATTTTATAAGAAGCGTTTGCTATACTACCCTAAAATAGCAGCAAAAAGAGCAATAAAAAATTGTTTTTCCAAAAACTATCTTACATAGAAAAGTGAAATTTGGTAAACCTTCCAGTTATGCTTTGGCACATATAAATAAAAATGTTCACATCATTGTGAGAAAAATTGTGGAGTTTGGGCATTTTCACAGATGCCTCCTCTTAACAGAACAAACCTAAGAAAGCACTGTAGCAATGGTAAATTCTTCAATGCTAAGGTAAAAAAATTAACAACCTTTAGAGGTGCAGTGGAGTAAAAGGGAAAGATAAATCTGCAGAATTTACAGATATCTAAGCAGGTGTGTGTGGGTATGGGGGTGGATGGGTGCACATGTGTGTGCACGTGCGTACAGCTGGCCGACTGACTGATCCACTTTGAAATCATAAATATGGTATGTCTGAGTTATCATTTCTCATTAAAAATTAAGCTCAAAATGCCAAAGAATAGTAGTAGTGAGAAAGATTTTGATTTAAGTATGTAATTAAGTCTTCACAAATAGAAAAATGATTGAGCTGAATATTTTTGTGCAACATTAAGCCAAGAAGTGAAATGTTTGGAGGAAAATATTTTACAGGATTATAATAGTCTGTAAATCTGTCCCTCGCTGCACATGCAGATCTACCTCCTTTATCAGATCCGTATGACTTTCTGTATTATCTTTTAAAATCTCTTATTTCCAGCATTTCTTCATATTTATTTATCCATCTCTTACCCTTTCAAAGTTATGTGGCATACAAGTTCTCAGAGTATCCTTCACAAAGTCCACTTGTAGATTCAAAAGTCTATGAAATATTGTCCATTTACTAGAAAGAATACAAACAGCACAATCTATGTAACAGAGAACCCTAGATAGCGTGTAATTAAATATTTTCACTTCATGGCTAAGACTGCTGCTGCTATAGGGTTGCATTAGATGTTCATGCATGCTAAAAGTTTGGTCTCCTACCAGAACATAAGGAACATTAGTCAAACTTTTGTCTGACAATGGTGCAGATCCTGGAATGCCTTAAGAGCCATCTGTGAAACCACCCCAGAAAACTGCAGAATCACTGCTTTTTTTACCATAGGCACCTACATTGACAAAAATAAAATTGTTAATCTGTGTGCACTTCTAACTGCAATAGATGGATGCATCCATAACAATTTCTTCTTGTTAGTTTTCCTTTTACAGTGAATGTAAATCTCTGCTAATTCTTCAACTTCCATTTCAAGACTGAAAAGGTAGCCTTGGCAGGCTTGCTGGTCACACTGCCATGGCATCCTAGTGCAATATAGGCCTAATACATGTCTTCTTTATGAAACATTAGGAATAACACATTACTGTACCATTTATAAATTCTATAAAGAAACAGGAAGTCTCTTCAGAATTAGTAATTGCACATTCAGCAGATAGGACAGAGAGTAAATGCAGCCACTAGATCTGTAAAACTAACATGGTGCATTTACACATTTGTTTATTCCAATTGGGTGTGAGTGGGAATTTCATCCTATAGTGCATGAAACAGTTAAGACTGTTTTAAGTAAATAATCCAAAACTATTCCAGCTGATTCATTGCCTAAGAGACAGGAAGTGAGAACAAGCATGGAGAAATTCATAACAGTAATTCCAAGCCTATCTTATGCACAGTGTTGTAGTGTATTTAGCGTTATCCAGGGGACACCACAAGGAGGCAGACTACTTAAAAGAAATAAAAGAAAATAAAGTCGTTTTCACAGACTCAGTTTCTGCCATTCAAGCAATTGAATGATATGACAGTCCTTAGGAATCTTATAATATTAAAGACGTAAGATCTTATTATAGATTACTCCAAACAAAATTTCAACAGATAATACTGTAGTGGATACCAGCACATGTGGGAGTGATTGGTAATGAGACTGCAGACTTTCTAGCCAAAAAGGGTGCAGTGTTACACTCAAAACCTATAAAGTCTTGTGGGTCAGATGCAAAACTGAAAAATGTCAAAATTAGTATAGAACAAAAATACCAACACAAAATTCCAAAGGAAATTTTCAATAAAAATTATTTCAACATAAAAGAAATTGTACAAAAAATAAAAAAATTCCCAAGGAAAGAAGCAGTTGCTTACTTCAGATTAGCCACTGGATATAACTGTTTGGTGGAACATCTGCATAGGTTTAGTTTTGTAAGTGACAGTGCATATAAGATCTGCAATGCTGATAAGATTTTAAATGGAGAACACCTACTGGAATACCCAGAATTGAGGAAAGCTGTACCAAATGGGAAGATACATAATTTATATTGGCTGGCTAGGGAAAAATTGATGGATCAAAATCCTGCACATTAGATCAACAGTAATTTCAAGCCTTAATCATGGTATAGGCCTAGCAGGACCTCCATTCAACCTTTCTAATAAGTTGTATTATAAGTGAACTGAAACTGCCAGGAAATATGTATGAAGCATTTTTAACTTCAAGCATCAGTATACTTTTATAATACTTGGATTGGATGTTCAGCCCAAATAAGCCAATTAGCATTTTGATTAGTTTTAACGAGACTTGGCATTTCCCTGGTGTGAACTACTGGTAACCTTCAAGTTTCAATATTGTGACTTTCACTCTTAAATCTTAAGCTAATCATTATTGATGAAATCTTGAAATCTCTGAACATAATACTTGGCTGATTGCTCATGAAGGAAATTTCCTAAAGAATATTATACATCTAATCACCCATGAAATAATAAACAATCAAAGCCACAAAACCTTTCTTCATTTAATAAAAAGTCTGGTGTTGCATTGAAGGCTGTGCTCTTTTGCAACACACCATGTATTTTTACCACCTGAATCAAATATACAGAACTTAATTTCACTTGTGATTTTATTGTTATTTTAGAGCTGATAGTTGTATTACAGGAATAAAAATGTTGTTCATAATTTTGTGATTTGTTTTAGAGGTAATGTTTTGAAAATCAACTCAATTAGAAAGGAAGACAGAGGAACATACTACTGCGTAGCACAAAATGGTGTAGGAAAAGGAGCAAGGCGCAACATTGCTGTTGAAGTTGAATTTAAACCAGTGATTACTGCACCTAGGCCAAGAATGGGTCAAGCATTGCAATATGACATATACTTGGAGTGTCATGTGGAAGCTTATCCTCCACCAGCAATTGTTTGGCTTAAGGATGGTGTTCAGTTGTCCAATAATCAACATTACAGGTAAAATCAAAACTGCTGATTTTCTTTTTCTTCTTTGTTTTTTTTTTTTCTCTTTCTTTCTTGTTTTCTTTCCTCACTCCCTCCCTTTCTTCCTTCCTGCCTTCCTCCTTCCCCCCTCCCTCCCTTCCTCCTCTCCCTCCTTCCTGCCTTCCCGCCTTCCCTCTCTCTCTCCCTCCTTGTTAGTCTGGGTAGCTCAGTTGGTTAGACACTGGCTTACTGATCCCAAGGTCGCAGGTTCAAATTCGGCCCAGACCAATGGTTTTTAAGTGTGCTTAAAAAGACAGCTCCATGTCAGATTTTCTGGCATATAAAAGAACTCTGGGACAAAATTCTGGCACATCGGCGACGCTGATGTGATCCTAGCAATTGACAGCGTCGTTAAACAAAAAATATTGAAACAAATTTCTCCCTCCCTTCCTTCGCTTCCTCCCTTCCCCCTTCATCCCTCCCTCTCTCCCTTCCCACTTCCTCTCTTCCCACTTCCTCCCTTCCCGCTTCCTCCCTTCCCGCTTCCTCCCTTCCCGCTTCCTCCCTTCCCGCTTCCTCCCTTCCCACTTCCTCCCTTCCCGCTTCCTCCCTTCCCACTTCCTCCCTTCCCCCTTCCCCTCTCTCCCTTCCTTCTTCCCTTCCTCCCTCTTTTTTCGTATGTTTTTACATAAATTATATATTAACAAAACAAAAGTCTTAATGTAGTGTTACTTATTTTATATGGCTTGAAATAGAACCTAGGTTAGCTTGACATATAAACACTGTAAGGAGCTTAGTACAAATAAACAAATATTAAAAATACATAGTAGTCAGTGAATGATTGAACTAACAAATCTTGAAGTTCAAAGTCGGTCTGGGTGGCTCAGTTGGTTAGACGCTGGCCTACTAATCCCAAGGTCGCGGGTTCAAATCTGGCCCAGATCGATGGTTTTTAAGTGTGCTTAAAAACGACAGCTCCATGTCAGTAGATTTACTGGCATGTAAAAGAACTCCTGCGGGACAAAATTCCGGCACACCGGCGACGCTGATGTGATCCTGGCAATTGACAGCATCGTTAAACAACAAAATCATTTGAAGTTCAAAATCGCTTGGCATTGTTCACCTTGGATGGGGCCTAGCTTGCTTGTCTCAGCAGAGAACTGAAATTATGCCTGCAAATTAGAAAGTTGCATTTTGCTAATTAATTTGGAAGTTACAAGTTGGGGACAGTGAAGCGAGGCAATCTTTTAAGTTATTACAGCATTTTACCTTGATATGCACACATAGTTTGCATGTGGACTGCTATTTTTCTTCTTCCATTTCTTCCTAGTTATGTTTCAGTTATTTTCAGAATGTAAAAGCTTTAATTTAATCAAATTTTGTTAAATTATGGGATTCGGTTCCTATGTCAAGTTGTATTACTTTAGATATTGCTGCTTTAGGATCTATAATGAGATTATACTTATATTTTATGGCTGCACTTTGCCCATTGATTATTAGTACATTCATTGTTTATTATTAATTTATGTAATAATATTCATATTGCATTTTTTTTCTCCCCAGAATATCTCACTTTGCAACTGCAGATGAGCTCACAGACACAACAATTCAGATTATAACCATTGAAAAAAGACAATATGGAATATATGTCTGTAGTGCGACCAACAAATTAGGAACACATGAAGCAAGAGTAGAGGTTTTTGGTGAGTTTAGTCTAGCTTTGTTTTATAATTGAGCGTGGTTAATCTTGCCTTGTCTGTGTGCTATTAAGGTGGTGAGCCATTGCATTGTAATATATTGGGTCTTTTTCTAATTATGTTAAATATCAAGCCTCAGAAATTGTAGTTGGCATTTATGTAGAATTATTTTTACCATAAAAAGGAGAAAATCAGTACAACTTAAAATAGAGCAGTGTTAAGACATAAAATGGTCAATATTAGCCAGGCAATAGATGTTAAAGTACAATTTGTGGATATACAACATGAGATTGCTTACTACAGCCAAGTAGCACGTTTGGTTTTGGAGGGATTATGAAAATGTTTGGTTCAGTGGCAAAAAAAGTAACTTCCAAGACCAGCTTATTCAGTTTGGTATCTCTAATACTATATTTAGTTTTGTTTTCCTGGGCATCTCAGTATGAAAAAAATTGTAACACTATCTGGAAAATTTAGTCCACCCTTGAGGGACTTAATTCTGAGTCATAAATTACTTCTTAAGTCATAAGTCTTAAGTCATAAAGTACTTATAATAGTGGTTCTGCAAATTAGAAATTAGAAGAGAAAATGCTAAAAATTAGCTATTCTATGCAGTTGTCTTCTAATACTGGTTTTATCTATCACTTTTTATCTACAAAGAATGTAGTCTATGACCACTTCTAGCGTGAGGAAATAACATTGTACAGAATCGCCCTTCTTTTACATTTTTCAAAGGACCAGGGGAATAATGGTGTAAATTGGAGGTGAGGGTGAGTGTAAATTGTGGGGTACTGCTTACAAAGGTAAAAATGCTTAGAAAAGTGGTTATTTTCTAAATGCACATTGTTAATATTATAAATAGTTTTATTCTTATTCCTAGTACTTTGCTCAAACATCCAGCATATAAACTAATTTGTGAAACTACTCTAGCTATGTAATTCTATTTACTCACTGGCTAGTAGAAGGGCCGTCAATGATTGTGCAATACCTGCATTCTTTTAATTTGGTTGTTTTATAATATGGATATGGAATATCCTAAGATGTCATAAGTATTCTTTCTGTGCTCGAAACATTTAAATTTCTAGAACTATCTAATATAGAAACAACAGTCTGAAGAACATTTGTTTCAGAACAGAAACAATTAGGTACTGTTTCATACCAAAATAATCCAAATGGAAAATCTGTTTGGACCTTTTATTTCTTACATCTTCTACTTGTCTTTCAAGTTCATACAGATGGTCAAAATTATTTTCACCTCCTCAGTGGATGATAAATATCTATGCAAAATGCCATGTGAGTATTCCCAGTATTGAAGTGGTGGATATGGCTGCTAAGTCTATCTACCGCTTTCCAGGTTTTACGCACACACTCTTCCTTTTTGGTATGTCCAGTGGTACTTCTGCTGCCATCTCTTTTAGTTTTGGCAGCAGTCTTAGGAAGAGATATCTGGCACTCAACTGCAGACAATTAAGGACACCGGCTGACCTCGTGTAGGGCTTCTTAGCGGTCAGAGGTTATTCTAATGCAATTATGAATAGGTCACACATGCACCACTCATGGTCATCTTTTGTGTGACGACCCGGCCCCTGTGTGTCAAAACGTGTGATGTGGTACTGTCTGTGTCGCACATCTTGTTTGATTGTTCACTATATGCTCCGGTGCACCAATCCCTTGGCCTGGGTTTTACTCTGCGGTTCATTCTAGGTGACAACCCGGTACCCATAGATAAGGTGCTGAGGTTCGTCACCAAAATTGGGTTTTCCAAACAAGTGTAACTTGTGTTTTACTCTTAGGCTTTTAATTTTACGGTTTTGGAATCCGAATTCAGATTTGTATTCTTATACTGTTTGTTTTTAGTGTTTTAACCATTCACTTTATAACGTTTTAACTGTTTTAACATTAGCTGTTTGATGTTTTAACTGTTTTGCCGTATTACTTTTGTTTTAGGTTAGCCCTTTTAACAAGAAATCTGTGTTTTAGCCTTCAAAATTTTACTTGGGGCCCAAATGACCTAGCTGTCGATGGGCACTTAAACACCACTCACTAGGTCACTCTATGCAAAACTTCTGCTGCTGCACATTCCTCAGCATCACTTCATTTTCACAGTCACATTATTCTTCTTCTTGTCTTTCATGGTGGATTCAGCTGCCTTTTCTTCTGTGACACACTCCTCCATATCCATTTCTTTGGCAGCAATCACAGCATCATCCACCTGCAGAAAGTCTTTGAAAAGTGGAGTTTGCCTGCAACATTTACCAGCAATTCTGGAAAACACCTGCTTTCAGAAAGCAGTTTGAGATGCTAGACTGCTCCAGTGCCTTCCACAACTTGGCAATGAAATGGAGTGCATCCAAGATTGACACCTTGAAAGAGGAAGAATGCTTACTGGCATCCCAAGCACAAAATTTGCCAAACCAAGTTCTTTCTCTAAAGAGCCTTGAAAGAGAGTATTACCCCCAAATACATCGGCTGCAGTTTAAAAGTATAGATACCTGGATGTGATTCCAGTTGAACGTTCCTCAGGTATAAACCAGTAGGGTGTGCAAGGCAATGGTCAATGAAAAGCAGAATTTTCAAACTGCTGTCAAAAAAGATCAGATATCATCCAAACTTTTTTATTGGTATCAAAAAAGGTTGGCAATGACTACACATTTTTAAAACAATGAGGTTTTTTTGGCCTTCCCTATCACAAAAGGGTGGAGTTTCTCAGGGCCATCAGCATTGACTCCCAACAAAACTTTCAAAATAATTTTACTATCCTTCTTACCATGGCAGTTATCACCTTTAAACACAAAATATTGCTGGTCAACACACTAAAAGTAGCTCCATTTCATCCAAATTGAAAATGTCCGTAGGTTTGAATTTCCTGTTAAGCTCTAGCAATTTCCTAGTGATCCATTCATTCACAGTGTTATCAACTACATTTGACTCTCTTTTATAGATTATCATGTACCTTTTTTTTTGAAATGGTCAGTTCAGTCATTAGAAGAAGCACTGAAATTTTCAGTTCCAATGTAGGCCACCTTTAGTGATTTTTCTCTTAAAAGCACTTCAACTGGGATGTCTCTGCTTTTGTAGTTGCAAACGACCTAAGACACCAGCTCCAACATCGTCCAACAGCCATGGCACTCCTGTGTTGCCTGCTGATAGACATTGTTCCCGGCACAAACCTTGAGTGAACAGCCAAACCACCTTCATGAAGTCTCAGTCTCGCTCTGCGAGCCGCAGGGATTCTCAGCCTCACACACATCTGAGGAGTCGCCGGAGGATGGAGAATTTCACATCTTCGGTCCAAAGACAGTTAAAGTAAAGAAGAAAAAAATAAAGAACACCCACTAACCTCTCTTTTACCATTGGAAATTCTCCAGTGGAATGTTAATAGATTCTGGGTGCAGGCTCCAGACATAATTGCATTGAATTTTCCAGCGATCGCCTTCAATCGCCTGTCTACAAAAAACCCATCTGTAGCCTAATCACGCTTTACATCTTTGTGGTTTTTCAGCATTTAGAACTGACTCTGCAGCTGATGAGGGAGCAAGTGGTGGTATTGCTTCTCTGTTGGCACCTACTAACTCTGCCGTCACCGTACCACTTATCGCACTGCTGCAAGCTGTAGCACTACGTCTTCAACTCCAGTGTCTCATTATCTACCTTTGCAATGTCTATCTGCCACCAATCAGTGTCATATGAGAGAACGATCTTCAGGCTCATTTTCCACAGATTCGGCCATCTCTTTTCTTTCTAGGAGACCTGAGTGCCAAACACTTTCTTTGGGGCTCCAACACTGACGGTGCTCGTGGGTGTCTTATAGCAGACGTTTGTGATGTCTGGCTTAGTTCTTGTGAATACTGCTGCCTCAACCTTTGTATCATCTGCCTATGGTACACATTTTACCATAGACATTTCCTTCTGCAGCCTGGCATTTGTTCCCCTTTTAGGCTGGTCAGTGCTTTCTGACCTATTTGGCAGTGATCATTACCCCATTAACATTCACTTATCCAGTCGCCATCCTGTGCCAACACATCCTCACTGGATTACTCCTAAGGCTGACTGGAGGAAATTTCATTCCCTCATTCACCCCATTGACAATGTTTTTGCCACCATAGCTGCTCTATCCTTCTTACAGCGGATTCCAGCATTTCACAAATTTCCTGTGCCATGTTGGTGCGAGGAATGCCATTTTGTCTGCTTTCCTCCTTGGCAACTTCAGTGTACCCAGTTCAACATGGAGTTTTTGGGCTGTGCTAAGGTATATACCCCCCAGTTAGTGTATCGTCAACTCTTTTGGGACGTTAACAGAATTATACTCTGGTATTTACCAATGGATTCCAGGTTGGGTATTGCCATGTGTTGCGCTTTTGTGTATGATTGTGATGCTCACAAGTACCACCTGCCAGACGCCAGTTCAGTTTTTACTGCTGAGCTGTTTGTCATATTTTATTCCTTGCTTTTTATCTCCAGTTTAGTTCGTGGTGGTTTTCTCCTATGCTTGGATTCTCTGAGTGCTCTTCAGGCACTGCAACAGTTCCTCAGGACCTCATCATCGATTCATAAAATTCAGACATTTGTCTCTCAGTTGCCATCTCGCAGATCCCAGTTTTTACATGAACCCCAGGCCATGTGGGCATTCCCAACAATGTGGAGGCAGATAAGGCTGCAAAGACTGCTTGCCGCTTGCCGGAGTTTTCCACACACTCTTCCTTCTTGGGATGTGCAGCGGTACTTACACCGCCATTTGTTTTCGTTCTGGCAGCAGTCTAGGGAAGAGATATGACACTCAGTTGCAGATAACCAAGGACACTGTACAACCCTGGCTTGCCTCATGCAGGCCTTCTCGGCAGTCAGAAGTTATTCTATCTCAAGAACAGGTCACACATGTGCCACCCATGGTCATCTTGTGCAGGGCGACCTGGCCCCTGTGTGTTCCACGTGCAATTTGCAACTTTGTGTCACACGTTCTGCTTGATTGTCTGCAATATGCTCCAGAGCACCAATCCCTTTCCCTGGGCTTTACTCTGCAGTCAATTCTAGGCAGTGACCCAGTACCCATAGATAAGGTGCTGCGGTTCTCACTGAAATTGGGTTTGCGAAACAAATGTAGCTTGTGCTTTTAATTTTACAGTTTTAGAATATAAATTCAGATTTGTATTGATTTATTGTTTGTTTTTAGCATTTTAACCCTTCACTGTTTTAACATTTTACATTAGCTTTTTGATGTTTTAACTGTTTTATTGTTTTACTTTTGTGTTTTAGGTTAGCCTTTTTACAAGTTTGCGAGTGTTTAGGCTTTAAAATTTGACTTTGGGCCCAAATAATGTAGCTGTCGATGGAACCTTAAACTCCACTCACCCACTCTGTACTAGCCGGTCCGTTACAAAAGTATGAGAATAGACAGAGAATAGACAATGAACATGTGTTAAATATGAATATTTTCGTGCACGATTCCCTTACTTCTAGGTTGTATATCAATCTAATGTCCTCCATTGGCCTACTACAGTAGTTACAGGTATTGTTCCAAGTCACTCACTGCCATCGCACCCCTTCTACCTCTATCAACTGTACCACCTGCTCTTGTTGCTGCTCTTTGTCACCTTCTTCCCCTTATAGGATTATGCTGATTATTAATTCATAAGGTCTTTGGTTTATTAACTCCTGTCTCACTAGCAGGGATCTTTTCTATCTGTGTGGTCGTTTCCCATGGTTTCAGTGTGGCTTCCAACATGTTTGCTCTACAGGAATCTCAGGTGCAAAGGTTGGGTGAACCCTTCACACTGCCCCTATGTGTAACCTTAGGTGTTTAGCCCATCCACACCATCATGTATACCCATGTAATTGCTTGAAGCCCTGGCCTGTGTTAATTCCCTGATGACTGTGTCAGTGGGTTAGTATCACGGGCTGGACGTGTTGCCTCTGGCAGAACCCTGGTGTAATCAACTACAAGATCCCTGAATCCATGTCCGTCTATTGAACACAAGCATGGCCTAAAGTGGTAAGGGCTTAAGGTGGGGCATGCATAGTGAACAGTCTACTTATAAAGACAAGCAGTGGAGATTGGAAGCTAGCTCCTCTGAGGTAGACTTTGAGATTAGTCATTGGAGGAGTCTCCCTGACAGCTCAGACCGTGGAGATATGGTGTCTTTAGTCTCTAACCCCTGGATGTCTGACTGATGCCAACAGTTCCAGATGGAGGTCCAATTCAAATGCCATCTGCGTCAAACCCCTCTTACTGATAGCTTTTTAGTTGTGATTTTGGCTTAAGGAAAAATGATTAAGGACCTGAGCCTGTTTTACATCAAACAAGAAGTGGACAGGATCTGTGACCCAGTAAAAACTGCAAGCTTTGTTGTGGTGTGCTTGCTAGTAACACTGAGGGAATGTAAGCGCCTAATATATTATCATATGCACAGCAGATTCATTCCTGTGTAAAATTCTGTAAAAGTAACAGAGCACAACTAACACCAAGATTATGCTTCTTCCTCCATGAAATGTGATATCTGATGATGAATGATTGAAGTTATTGAAATGGTGTCCAAATGAGTCCAAGGTCCATAGAACTTTAAGTTACCGACATTCATTTTCTCAGGATAGGGGAAAACCTTATCCAGATAACTCACCCTAACCAAGATTCAGACTCGGGACCTCATGAATGTGGGACGGACATGCTAGCACAACACCACAGAGCTAGGCTATTGAGACCTTGTGCCTTCATATGTAATATACAGGGTGATACACATGAAATGTGTGTATGCAAACATTTGTCAAAGGTGTGAACATATACATTTTAACTACTCTGGGAAATAAAATGTTAAAACTTGCTGAACTTGTATGCATGGTATATAAAGAACTTCAGCACAATTTTATAGAACATATGTACACTATAAAACCCCCCCAAAAAAAGAAAGAAAACTGAGCAGACTCTCAAAGCTTATATTTGTTGAGGTCAAATAATTTCCATGGTGGTTCCCAAGGGGGTCTTGGAACGTGTACCTTTTGCTTTGTTCTATTATAATCTTTCATATTGAGATACTGAGTATGCACTGAGAGATGAGCGGTTATAAGCAGGTGTGTAGCAATGAGGTCTGCTGAAGTTTATATCCCAAGCATCTTTTTCTTTTCTCCAGAAAAGTGCAATATTTATTACACAAGTTATACCATTTCCACTGCTAAGGTTTATTTGATTTCTAGACATTTATGCTTATACATAAAACCCAAAACACTCATACTAAATATGCAATAAGTAAATATTATATTCCTAAATGAAAAAGCAAATAAAAATAGAAATTAACTTAACATCATCTTTTTTCTTCTCCCCCCCCCCCCCCCCCCCTACCCGTCCTACTAAACCTCTTTTGCCAATGTTTTGCAGGCCAATTTAACTCCAAAATTGTCTTCATTTTTGTCCACACATTTTCAATGGGATTCAAATCTGGTGAGGAAGGAGACCAATAAATCACTGTGATATCTTGCATTTGTGAGAACCAGTTTAAAACCTGCTGAGTTGTGTGGGCAGGGTGGTTATTTTGCTAGATTTCAATCCTGCCATTGGGATATCTAGTCCTTACAGGTGGAACCATAATGTTTACAAGGGTGCTACAACACACCTAGACCATCTTATGACATTCAGCCCCTATATGACAAGATACGATACCGTGGTGAGCCATTTGTGACACTAATTTTTCATCATAACAGTTTCCTCCAGAGTGGCAGACATTTATTTTCCGCCCATTTGTAGATGAAAATGTCTGCTCATATATGAATACAGCCTTACTCCAGCTGTTTGACATTTTCTTCTACTAATGCAAGGTGACATTTGTGGTCATCTAAGAGTGCTTCTAAGCTGCCAATCAGCAGAGAGCCCTGCATTAGTCAGATGACACGAAACTGTGTGGTTCCACCAAGGGAAATTAGAATCTCTTCTAGTTGTAGACATGCTGGAAGGGACTGCTGTCCGCCTCTTTTAGAAGTGCAGTGTCCTGCTGAGTTGTGCACAAATATTTTTGACCTGAACCAGGTCAACAACAAATAATTCCTTCTCCACCTGCCTCATAGCCATACATACAGGGATTTAGTGTTCTTGCAGCCTGAGACACAAAAATACCCAGCAACAATCGCTAACATAATGAAATATTTCTTTGTAGCTTTGTCTTTACGTGTGCACTCAGCCATAGCAAAAGTCTATGTGTGCCAGGTGTCTAGCACCCTGGAAATCCTGGAATATCCTGGAAATCACTTTGAATTTAAAAGTGCACCTTGAAAACCAGGAATTCAGCTTGTTTTTCAAAAACTCTCCTTGAATGTTTCCTAGAGCACTTCTGTGTTACATTCTGAGGCCTTACTCACACACTTGAGAAACATGCTGCTCACGGGTACGATAGTGGGGTTGTTGACACTCTCGTGCGTGACTTAATGCTGGTCTTCCACTGCATTCTTTCTTACCAAGGTCAGAGCTACACAAAGACTTAGCCCGGCAGTAGCACTACAGTTTGTTCACCAGCTCACTTATATGTTTTGTGCAGCTCACAGTTCTTGGCAAAAATGCAGCAAGTCTGTATGTCATTCAATAATTCCAGGTACACAGGGATTCCTGAAGCCAGACTCGTATTTCTGCTCATGCTTACATTAGTAATGCCAACCTGGGATTGTGTATTCATGCTAGATTAAAGCAAAGAAGTCACTCAAAATAGCAGCACTTAAATGCTATTTTCAGTTTGTGCAGTATATTTGGCTTATAAGATAATGTTTTCAACTACTCCATCTTTCTCCCACTGATTATTTTCTACCTTTTCTATATTTTTCAAAAACCCTGCCAATCTGTTTCGGTCACAACTGTTGTACCTTCAGATGTATCGTGCAATTCCTCTAAGGACAAGTCATTTGTTACACTTCTTTAAGTATTCATTTTGCCTTGGCCCAAGCTAGTTCTATGGGATTGAGATCACATCTGTATGGGGACTAGCAAATGACTGTGGATCAAGGAAACCAAAAATGCTTCCGCTTTAGAAACCTCTTTAGGTTTGTTTGTTTCAGTCGTCATGTAAATGTCTGTTTTACACATAGAACTGTCACTGTGAATCCATTTGTTCCACAACCACATCAAAGCAGATTTCACAGTACTCTAGGCAGGGGTTTACCTATTTCTACACTCCTTTTTCCTTTACTTCTGACATAACGCTAATGACTCGTATGATTTTACAACTGAAATTACGAGAAATTAGCAGCAAGTAAACATAGTGTAACATTGGAAGTAAGTTGGTAATGTAACCAACAGCAAGGTTTGTGAGCAAGTTTACAAAGTTCAGGTTACACTTGGTGGAAAGCTTCTCTTCTCCCCTTCATTCCCCTAAGGCCATGAACTGGTGGACATACAGAAGTAAGGTTGGTAGTTCTGCAATTAGCACCTTACATCAGTATTGCTTCATGCATGCGTGAGTACTTACAGAGCTATGTCTTATAACTCAAGCTAGAATTATTTATAGTTGGTGTTCTGTGTGTTTCTCTTCCTTGTGCTAACGGTGTCATGCATGGAAGCAAGACCTGTAAGTGCCACTATTTGGATGCTTAGGAAGATTCTGCTTCATACCCTGACCTTGTCTCATGGATTCAATATCTAACAGGGAATCCAAACTATTTCTGGTGTGCTTGGTACAGATCTGGTCCAATTAATTTGGAACTGTCCGGAGTCGTGCTAAAAGGAAAAAAAACCAAATCTACGTGAAAAGTCATGCGGCTACTTGTAGCATTTCAACTTTTATGCCGTCTGCCTCAGTTGGAATGTCCACTTGTGATGATGTATCAGCTGTTCTGATGACTGACATAGACCATGCACCAGTGCATCAACAAGCAGGATGATTAGTAAATGCACTACCACATCATCAATGCTGGAAACCTAGAGTTCACCACAAGCCCTTAGCTAGGGTTACTTGAAGCTTACTGATCATATAACAAAGGGAGAAGTAATGCTTGCAATGCTCTGTGTGATGAATGGGATGTCTGCAAGAGTTATTGGAAAGGTAGTCCACTGTCTTCCTGAAATATACTCCGACAGTAATACAGCAAAGCAGATTAGACTACAGAAAGATGAGATGTTACCTTGTAACGCATAGTCTTGCACCTTATATGAAAAGGGAGCTTATCTTGAAACATAATGAAGTTGATGATATACTTGTTGAATTTGATGAATCTCTGAACAAAGTTTCACAGAAAGAAGAGGTGGATATCCATATTCAATTCTGGAATAAGACAAGAAACCAGGTGGCTAGTCATTATTTAACTTCTGCTTTTTTTTTCTGACACAATAGCAAGTGAACTCTTAAAGGCATTGCTGGATGGTCTTTCTGGTTGTGACATAACAAGAAAGTTACAGATTAGCATGGATGGTCCATCAGTTATTTTTAAGCTACTGAAAGATTTCAAGAAAATTGCAAGAAACCATGACAATCCACTCATTATGAATATTGGAAGTTGCAGACTTCATGCAGTCCATTGAGCATTCAAGAATGGCATCAAGATTACCTCCTGGTCTTTAGTAGATTTCCTACAAAATCTTTATTACTTATTTAAGTGGCTGTCAGCCAGACGAGCCAGCTATACTTGCATTACAGGATCAACTGTTTTTCCACAAAAGTTCTGCAGTATTCGATGTCTTGAAAATAAAGATGTGGTTGAGCGAGCTATCAAAATGCTTCCATATCTTAAAAAATACACATCAGAAATTACTCTTAAGACCAGAACATTAAATGTGATTAAAAAGGCAGTGACCCCCTAATTGGTGCAAAACCAGCATTTTTTTTCATGCCCTTTCTGTAGAGCTAGAGCCTTTTTTGATAACTTTCCAAGCAGACAAGCCAGTGGCTGCTTTTCAATATGAACATCTGACATGCCTACTGCAGATCCTTATGGAGAAGTTTGCCAAACCAGAGGTAATTGCAAAGTTTGGAAACACACTAGTGAACATAAATGTGCATATAGAATGCAAATCTTTTACCAGCAAAACAAGTTGACCTGGGATTCCAAACTAGAGCGGCAATAAGAAAATGTGAAATTGCCACAGGCAAAGGCAAACTTAAATTTAGATGTGATATAAAAACTTGTTTAGTGAAGGTGGTTCAGAAAGTACAAGAAAGAAGCCTTCTTAAATACAAATTAATGAAAGATGTCTCCAGCATTAGTCCTTCATCTGTGTTGACTAATGTCCACTACGCTCATTTTATGGAGACACTAGAAGAGCTGCCTGAAAAGAATTGGATGCTGGAAAAGGAAGCTGATGAAGCAAAGGGAGAATTTCAAATGGTATGCTCTTCAGATGATGCACAAGGATGAATGGAAACCTCTAATCAAGCTGATTATAGGGTGGATGTTCTTTGGATAAAAATTCTAAACTCTCACTCTCGTATGACTGACTACAAATGTCTCAAGAAGGTAACTAAAATCTTACTAACCTTGTCACATGGCACTGTTAACATTGAACATGGATTTTCTATAAATGGCAATATTATTGCAGAAAATATCAAGGAAACATCACCTGTTGTTTAGCACACCATTCATAATTTTATTTGTAACTCTTCTGAAGGAGATGTAAGAAAAGCAGAAATAAAATCTATGCTGCATTTTGCAAGAAACGTGTGTTACAGTTATAAGAAATCACTGAAAAAGACGAACAAATTACAAGAAGCATCAGACCAAATAAAAAGCACTAAACAGGCATCTGAGGAGCAAGTTAAAAACCTTCTAAACGCGAAAGCAAATATCTTGGAAAAAGCATGACTGCAAGCTAGTGAAATAGATTCACAAATTGAAACTTCAAGAATAAGCCAATGCCTAATTTGATAGCTTTGTAATCACACTATCGTATGTTGTGATGTCAACAACATAAAGATGTCATTTTGCATCATCCATCATTAGGTTCAGAATTGAAGACTGATACATATCAAAATTTGAGTTGCTAATCTAGTGCAGTGTAATGTCACAATTGACTCTCTTCCCAATTTCTAATTTTTTAGTTATCAATATTGTATTTACTTTGTTGTAATAATTCATACATTGTTACATATATTGTAATATTAGTTCAAATAATATTTTAGTATTTTCTATAAAAACAGGGTACTCAAGAAGATGTAAGCCAAATGTTACTGAAATTAAAGAAATGTGTGTTTGATGATCAATTATTTCTGTTTTAAGAAAAAACTGCTTTATGATACATTATTTGTAACACTTTAATACTAACCAACCACAGATTTGTAGCAAAGGAGTATCACTTTCCTTATTTTTGTATGGACTATGATAATTTCTAGTTAAACTAACACACCTAGTTAAATCCAGTAATAAATGGAGCAAAGAATATTAGTTCAACTCAAAAATTATATTAACATTATTTGTTTCTTTTCAAGCACCCCAGTTTTTACCAGAATTGAATGGCAGATTGAGGAGCAGAAGTTCTATTTATATTTTTATACAAGTCTGAGAAAAAGGAAAAGTTGTGTAGGTCACATCTTATAGATTAAAAAAATAAGTGTTCCTTAGAAAGGATATTGTTAATAATAAGGTTTACATTTCATTTTTTGTTCAGATAAAATCTTTTTAATAATTAACATAATCCTTAGATTTACAGTATTTCCCAGAGTTACTGATTTCTCATAATAGAAAATGGGACTTCAAATTCATAGGTACCCTACATCTAGTGCACCCTCTTTTATCATTTAGCTACATATATAAATGGAGGTGTGGTAAACAATGATGTCATTGCAGAGAATATGTTCTGGAGTTCTTTCCAAATTTTAATTCTGCGTGGGTGGGGGTGAGTGGGTATGTATGTAAAGGGTGTAAATGAGTAACACCGCACAAATTTTACTGGTTATAGAGGATTCATAGACAATCAATTTGAGATTTGAAACAAATGGTCTACGACGTCAAGTTAATAAGTTATATGTATTCAAAATGATTAGAGATTGTGACCCGTAAATCAACCAGAAATAAATATGTTGATTATCCACTGGAATCAAAATAGTGCTTATTAGGAACTTAGTAAAGCCTGTCTGCTGTCTCTGAAGAAGCATTTCTAAATTGTAGGATTACCAAAAGCACTTAAGTTGGAGACTTAACATGTGGCTGCACGCCACTGCAATGGGTAACAGGTTATGGCGAGTGGCTACAGAAACATAAGGCAGTTCTAAAACATGTGCTTTGGCCGCACAGTTATGCCAACTGGCTGTGGACCTAATAAACCCAGGAAATCTAGTTCTAATCAGAAGAGGGGATTTTTTTTTTTTTTTTTTCGCTTTTCCATTTTGAGAACAATGCTGTGTGTTTCCTTTAAAAATAGCAAAATATGACCATCATATGCAATGCTTCTTCTCACATCTGATGACTTAGGCTGGAGGGTTATGTATTGCCATTGGTCTGAAGCTTTCTTGTTGGCTATATTTATTGTCCATGTCATTAAGAGAAATTTTCCTTCCAACAGTTGGCCTGCTATAAACAGTTCACAAAATGTTGAACCAAGTCATAGTACAAAGTACTACAATTCCCCAAAAGAGGTGCTGAATACTTGACATGTTAGCGTGACAAGTGTCTAATGCTGCCAATAGGTGACCTTAATAACCCTGGAAGACACTAACACCACCATGTGGTGACTGTTTCCTACTCAAGTCATCCATGTCTCATTTGCTATTTCCTTCAGCACACAATAACATTGTGTTGAAGCAGTTAAATAAGTACTGTGGGAACATGGAGCAAAATTACACCTGTGTTGAATTAGTTGACATGCACCTAGTGTTTGGCGAAGCAGGAGGTTGTTCTGCAATAGCTGCATGGATTTACAGCAAAAGGTACCCCAATAGATGGCAGCCCCATCGGACTACTTTTGAATCTGTAGATTGGCATTTGCGAAAACGTGGTTCTGTGGTGCCAAATAAAGCAGATTGCAGTGCAAGATGTACCCATCACACTCCAGAGTTTGAAGAAAACATACTGCATTACTGGAACAGGAACCGTCAACCAGCACCTGTGCTATTGCACACACAGTGGGCATCACCCACATAAGTTTATGGCAAATCTTGCATGAGGAGCAGCTCTACCTCTTCCATCTGCAAAAGCTGCAAGCCTTAACTCCAGAAGATTGTGAGTTATGCTGGCAGTTTTGCGAATGGCCCTTAAGGCAGCCACCAGAAATGTTGTCAGTGCTGTTGTTCACTGATGAAGCCATGTTTACCAATGATGGTTCCGATTCTAAATTACAAGAATAATCACATATGGGCATACAAAAACCCCTGTGCCACTGTTCAGAACAGCCAGCAACAGCAGTTTATGGTGAACATACTGGCTGGCATTGTTTCTGATTGCATCATTGGGCCATACCTTCTTTCTCCTTGACTGCGTGGCAGCACTTATAAAATATTTCTGAAAGATGTACTGCCATCCCTTTTGGAAGAAGTGGCACTTGATGTTCCTGCTCAACTGCATTTCCAACATGACAGAGCTTCTGCTTGTTATGCTATAAGCATACCGGAGCATCTCAATCAAGTCATCCCCAATTGTTCGATCAGAAGAGGCAGTCCAACCGTGTCTTGGCCACTTCATTCACCATGGATTTCTTTTTCTGGGGTCATCTTCAGACTGTAGTGTATTCATCATTAATTGATTCTGAGTAGACGCTGGTTACCAGCATTATTGCAACCAGTGATGAGATTCGCAACACACCAAGAATACTCAACGGGTTTCAAAAATCACTTCTGCATCAATGTCATCTATGCATTGATGTTAGAGGTCATCATTTTAAGCAGTTCCTTTTGAAACCTGCACCTTCTTCTTTTATGACTCTACAGCCCAACTGGGCCTTGACATTCCCTACTATTTTCTTCCGTTCTCCACTATCATGTGCCTGCCTTCTCCAGCCTCTGACTCCCATTGCAGCAAGATCTTCCTACATATAATCCATCCACCTTGTTCTGCTTTTCCTTCTTCGTGAAAATATTTCCCCCTTTCACATTTTCTTTGGATCCTGCTCATCCTCCATTCTTTCCAGGTATCCCAACCATCTTAAGTCTCTGGGAGTTCATAAATCTTACAGTATCTTGGCCTTCTATTAAATAATTTATTTCCTAATTTTTGTCACTCTCCAATTCTGCACACCACAATGTATGGGTCCAAACATTTGTCTGAGTATTCTTCTCTCGAAAGGTCGCAAAGCCTTTTCATCGTTCATTGTGGTAGACCAAACCTCAGAACCATAGGTTATTACTGGCCTTATTAATGTTTTATATACTTTTGAGTTTGTTACTTCTGGTTACTATTCCATTAGAGAAAATCTTTTCATTTGCATAGTGAGCTGTATTCCTTCTCTAATTGTATCGCTCAATTTATTATCAGATTTAATTAAGGTACCAAGATGTGAAACCTGCACTTACTCATAATTTATTTCCTTACCTTTGTTCTGCTTGTATCTACCTATTGTATTGTAATGTTAATATTAATTCAACTTATGTCTATAATAATTCAATCGCATGTAGCTCTTTCAAGTGCTTGTTTACTTGTTTCTAAGCTGCTAGTTAGGCTTGAACCATCTCATTTAAGTGAAAATGAAATTCTCAGTGTGACAAACTTGAAACAAAAAGTTTAAACATTAGTTAAACAAAAAAAAAGAACATGACACAAATGTTTCCTGTAAATAAAATTAGATTCCACTTATGAAGGAAGAAAGAAAGAAAAAAGAACATAAAAAATATGGGGTTATGGGTATTTGAACGTGCACTTTTAATACGTGTGTACCTTCGCGTCCTGACACTATAACCATTATGCTAAATTGACAGACTACGAAATGCATCTACTTGTTTTCTCATCATGCGTTACAGTTGCAGTGGACATGATCAGTTGCATGCATACCCTCAAAACAATTTTAAGGCACAGTTCTGTAATTTGTAATCCTAGACCATAGGTTTCCTATGTCAAATTAATTGCCTATGAACCGTCTTATCACCAGTAAAACTCGTGTAGCGCTATTCATTTACACCTGTATATACCGGGTGGAAGGTACTGCTTCAGCCACACGTTAACCAGGGATTCTACATGATGAGTGTAACAAATATGTCCAATACAATTTTTGTCAATAAAGAACCGTTTTGCCAAAAAAAAATAATTTGTGTCAAACTTTTGGAGCCATCTAGCTTCTTGACAAATGGATATAAATGGTTTATTATTTCACGAACTGTTGTGCGAACATTGTGTGAACAAGGCTGCAATGCCTTTTAATCTTAATTCGAATGAATTTAGCCAAAATTTAATGTTAAAGTGTCATGCAAAGTTTAATTTCTACGCGAAATATGGCAACGTCGTGGGCCACACGAAAGGCAGTTGTCGCATGTCCGGTTGCTTGCAGGGTGAAGGGGGGTATCATGTGGCATTTGTTGTGAGAGGGGGGGGGGGGGGGGCGTGGAAGGAAATGGAAGCGGTAAAGTACAATTGTCTGCAATACGAAAGAATTTGCGTTGTGATCATGAATTCCTTCATATCAAGGGAGTACTTAGACATGGTGCTACTAATTTAAGGACGAAACTCCCCTTAAGAATAAAAAATAAATCAAGATACAAAAATAGACAAAATACAGTAAAAACATAACATTGAGATCACCCAAATAAAGGCAGATGTTCCCATTCCCGTCATCCCTTATCTAGCGAAATAAGCCACTCTTTATCTCCAACTCTTCTTTCAAAAAAAAGAAGAGAAAAAAAAAAAAAAAGGAAGAAAAACAACATAAAAATATCACCTCTTGTGAACTGAAAGACTCAATATTAAGAACTTTAATTAAGTAATAATAAAACCTAAATAAACACCACATAATTGGCATACATGATGTACATTTTCAGTATTTCTTGTTGTAAAGTGCTTATAAATGCATTTAGACAGGGTTATGGAATTTATTTCAAAATGCTGACTGGTACTTGTGTTCTTTGTTAAACAGTACTTGTAAACGTAGAATATCTTAGAGTACATTAACAGTACTTCAGTCCCGCATTAGGTACGAATTTGGTTTGTCATATGCCTAGAGAAACTTCATATTATGTATACCTTCTTTTAAGGTACTATTACTGTCACACCAGTTTACTTGTAGAGAAAAATTTCATTGTGCCTTTCTTCATATTTAGGCGCCTTCAAATATACAGCTGGTATTTATGATGAGATCATTAGTTTTATTTCAGCCCGGTAACACACAGAAGAGCACAATTGTTTTAGAAAAATGAAGGGGAAGACTTATTTACTTGCGTATTAAAGGCAATTACTATTGTTTCAGCTGGTAACTTGATGATGATGATGATGATGATGATAAATATCCATTATTAGAAAAATCTGTATCCCTTTATGTCAGCATTGTTTCAACCCTCAAATACGTGATTTTGACTGTTTCATTTTTCTAATCTTCATTATTACATGAACGAGTGCATAATTTCAGTAACATTCGCACCTTTTCGGCATGACAGCTGATGTTAGCGAACGTCATGTATAAACAAGCATTGGTGGATGGGGTGGCAGGTTCAGCCGAAGCCAATCAGTGTAAAGGTCAATGGAAGGAGTAGGGAGGGGTAAAGTAGTTGTCTGCAACAATTCAATTCAAAAGTCTCAGATATGTATTTTTAATTGGTGACAGACAGGATAACAAGAATATAACAGAAAAAAAGTTGAAACTAGTACAAATAGGAAAAAAAAGGCCTATGTATCTTATAATACACACCAGGCCTGAAAGGGTTAAATCAATTACATATTTGGTTTAGTTTTTCACTTTTAGAGTTTTTACTAATGACATTGATTATGAAAATGAAAAGAATAATTTTTTTGTTTTTTGGAATACCTTAAAAGTAATTTCTAGGCATGGGAAACATTTGGTAGTGGCATATGTTTAATAAATTATAATTTAAATAATAGAAAAAAGTATGTACCAAGGATTCAAACCAGGTTGTTGCAGTTATGATACGTTTCACTGCTCAGCCACCATGCATACAACCAAGGAGAACAGCATCTTCCTACTTATCACATACCTTTGAAACAAATGCAGGGTGATATTAAATCATGTATTGTGAATGCAGTGTAATCAAATGCTTCTGATATTTTACCTAATTGAACTCCCTCTCTACCTGTACTCATTTATTTTGTCTTAGGCTTTACATAAATACATAAGGCATTTTAGAAGTATGTATCATGTTATAAATGCATGTCTTGGAATGAAGATAGTCTGTCCATCTGTGCATCTATCTATCCATCCATCCAGCAAATGCAGCTTGTGTGTTTTATGTGTTTTTTTAATTGTAAAAACTAGGAATAAATATGCATGGAACTTCATTTTAGGTGCATTTTTAGATTGTGTATTTACCTAAATCATTGTACGTGAATGTAGGGATATTGTATGAACTTGCCTGAGTTATATGGAGGAATGAATATGTACTATTTATTTTCTGTGCCATGCCAACCTTTTTGGCGCGGCATTGGCACTGATTGATGATTACAGAGTCAGTTATACCAGTATGTCCGCCTGCTTGTGGTCAAGTTTATGTTGGTGATGCTGCTCAGATTTCAACAAGCATGGCAGTTGTTCTCATCTCATCTACCATATTTTTGCTGCATTGGTAGGTTTTTTGTTTATTTTTTCTTTGCTTTTTCTTTATTCATTCTTTTCTTTTTTTGTGTTGTTTTTGTAATATATATATATATATATATATATATATATATTATATTATATTATATTGATATTTGACTGAATTTTTACTTATTTTGTAGCTTGGGCCTTAATTTTGCATGTGGAATCAATACCTTCTAGACCTATCTTTGTGTAGTTTTTAATTATCTACAGTATATAAAGTGTTTTGCTACATACAACATACGTTTTGCCTTTTAAATATGCTCATTTATAATAAAATAAAAGCAGGGCCAGGTAGTCTGTGTAACGATAGCAAGTGTGTTTTCAGCACAGTCACTTCACTGAGACTTTATTTAATCCTAGTATCACAGTGTCAATCATTACCTTACTGTTGAGGCAGGTTTTCAAACCATTTAGTTCAGAGCACATTTTCTGAAAGAATTCAACATTGTAAGTCTTTGCCTTCAGCTCACTGCAAAATTCAACAAATTTTTGGTGGCCGAGTTATTAAAGTCACGTTGGCAGAGGAAACTTCTTGCATATAGATGGATTTTTGTATTGTAGACCTTGGGGTGAAAAGAAAAGCTCCCTGGAAGTGTAAATGAAATAATGAATGTTTGCTTGAACAGTAATTTAATAATAGGCGTAAACCGTAGTTTTAGAGTGCCCTAATCAATCTGAAAACGGCCATGTGCAGAACATGGAAGAAGAAAGATAAATGAAAATCTTAAATGTTCTATAAATATCCGTAGAGAGCTTCCTGAGATGCTATTCACAAAGATTCTCTGCAGTAAGCTCAGTTAAGTACCTTTGCCAATATTAGCTATTTAAGAAAAGCTGTTAAAAGAGAATTATTGTGGGACATTATGGCAAATGCTCAAACACATTCAACTCCATGAGGTTTCACAATATGTTTACTAACTTCATATGCAGATAGCTTTATGTATTTGAATTCATATGAACATCGGCGATATTTTAATGAAAGTAGCAAAATTTTGATATTTGGTATGGAGACAATTTTTTTTCCCAGTATTCACTTTAATGGGATCTGTCAAACCAAATGTCAGCATTATTAGTGTTTTCTCTTTTGTAATATATAGAAAAAGCTATTTTGGGTGCAGCAACAAAAAAAGTAGGATACCAAATAGTCATGTCACAAGCTGTTCCAAGAATTTGGTGTTATAATTGCAGAGCAAAACACTTTGAGGGATGGTATTCCACCTACAACAAAATCTGTATAGGAGAATTCTAGCAGAGTGCTTCAAGCTCAATATAGTTACCTCAAAAATCATTAAATAAGGTTAGGTCAAGCAATGTGTGTGTTATCTTTTGTACCCCCAGATGAGATATGAATGTAGCATGCATCTTTAAATTTGTTATATTATGTGACTGTGAAAGGTTTTTCTGCATATTTCATACACTGCTCTGTTATTAGTACTGTTTACTTTAAAGTAGCTTCGCACTTCACTTATGTTTTATTGTTGTTAATTGGTAAACAAACTGTTCATGGAAATTAATCCTATGGTATACCTGTAAGGTATGGTCATGACCCAAGTTTGACTTGTGAAACACTAATCGACGAAAGAAAAGAACAAATATTTTCATGCACTGTATTATCTCACATCTTAAGTTCTGATTTGTTACTGCTGGATTCACAAATGTTGGTCACGAGTAAATAAAAGTGATGGTCAAGAGTGAGTTGCCAAGCCAGGCTATTGCAGAAACGTGATTTAGTGCATCAGCTAAATTAGCTGATTCACAGCTTGATTAACATAGCATATTACATGAGAACCTCTATTCCTTCCCTATTTTGCATGTTTCCATTTAGACACAAGAGTCAATAGAAAGTTGCATTCATTCACTCACAGGAAATGCACTCAAGGGGATCTGAATAAAAATGTGAGTTGACTGGAATGCAGCATGCAAGTTAATGGGTTGGAATGACATCTTGCATTTGGTGTGAATAAAACTTCTTGCCAAGTTGAATGTCATGACTCCCTCAGCTCAGGTGCACTGAGTGTCTGGTGGCCATACCCACACTGCTGAATCATAAATTTGATACTAATCGTGATTTAAAATGGTAGGTTGTGGTCCATGAACCTCAGTTCTTGTGCAAGTTGTTTGTTTCATTCCTGGGGATTAAATACTGCAGAAATGGACTCCTCCAAAACTACTGAATACCAATCAGAGTTTGTAAATTTGTTAGAGAGATATCCTATAGTGTTGTCTAAGCTGCAACTGCTGGATGTTAAGAAATAAAAATGCCAGGCTTTAACCAAACTTAAGTGTGCAGTTGTAGCAAAATTTAATATAACACTCAGTGAGCAGCAAATTGCCATGGCTGCATAGTGAAGTATGAAACCACTTAAAACTATGCTCAGTATTTTTTCAATGGCTAGGTGAATCTTGAAACCTTGTTTCAGTTGTCCCAAATGTCTTTCTGTAGCAACTCTTCCATTATTATTTATTTATGCCAACAAACTTACTGTTGGTGTTTTTAACACACAAGCCGTGTGTGGGCAACAGTAAGTTTGTTGGCATAAATAAATAATAATTACCATCTGAAGGTTATTTAATCCTGGGACATAAAGTACTTAGAATAGTAAGTCACCATTGGGGTAATTTGTCTGTGATGTGAGACTGCCTTTGTGGTTTACCAGGAGAAATGTGAACTGGTTTGAGAATTTAATGCCATTCTGGCAGTTTGTCACAATAGCTCAATGGTTAGAGCAGCCGCCTGGTAAGCGGAAGGTCTGTGGTTCAAATCCCAGTTGTGGCATTGAATTTTTAAGTTCCAGTTCTACCTCTCAAACTCTTCCATTTTTAATGCAGATGTAAGCTCTCTGCTTTGGAGTTTGGGGGTCCTGGAAAGATGTCATAAAACAAGGTGTTACTCCATAGCCTGTATCACCAATTAAGATAGCTTCAGCATGTTGCATTGCCATCACCCTAAAAATATGAGTTTCTCCAGATTCTGGAGTTGTTACCTGTCTGATGAAAGAGTGCAGTTAGGGGAGGTCGCTGGTGTAGCATGGCATGGTTTAGAGAGGTCAGAGAAGGCGGGAATATAGTGCAGTACAGTTTGACCATTGAAACATCGGCACAGTGTACGTAAATAGGAACGATCCACAACAGGTTAAACCCATCCACTGTGAGTGAGAGAGCAGTATACATTCATTCTTCAGACAGGTTGTACGTTAGTAGGTACAGATCCAGGCTACATAACATTGACACGGAACTCCTCTGCTGCATTACAACTTGTCTGATGAACATTAATATTAGGGACACCTTTTCTGTTGATATATTCATCCCCATGTTCACTTGGTTTCTTAATCAACATATGGGCACAATTGCCCTAATAGTCCAAATAGTCCAAAGAAATCCATAGGATTCATGTCACTGTGTCTGTGAATATTGCAAATGAGCAACAGCAGCTTGAAAGTTAATCCACTGATCAGCCTTTCGTTTCACTGCTTCCAACACTTGTGAAAATGTTTCAACACTGTACTGCTGTTAATGCTGATGTGTTCAACACCAATTTGAAAACCTGCATCAATCAAATATTGCAAGAATATTTTTATTCTTTGCTCACTATATGATGTAATACCTCAATTTTCACTTCCTCTATCGCGTAAGTAATAGGTAGAGAAGTGCATTCCACCAAAAGTTTTGATACCGAGTTTTCCTGAATAGAAAAGTATTTTTAGAAAATCATCCACACATGCTCCACATATTGCATATGAATAGCATAACTGAGAAATGAAAAAAAATAGTTAAATACCAAACTTGGTATTCAAGTTCAGCAGCTTCCAAGGATGTGACCTGAACATTTTCAACAAAATCCGCCCTTCCCCAAACTACCCCTTATATGAAACATTCTTCCAAAATGTTCATTTTCTCAAAAATCTATAATGATTTTGATTAAAATACCATATATTTCAGGTGTTTCCATAAGAAATGAAATGTACACCCGCGGACAAAAAAAAGAGAGAATCATGTCCGGAATGCCAAATTTATCTATGTCCTACACGGTATATGCCTTGTTTACACCATCTGCAATACAAATGGGTAGCAGCAGCAACAAGTTATAACAAGTTCCAAATTTTAATATTACTAACCATGTGATCAACCAAGGTGCTGTGCTATATAGAACTTAGACGAATTTGACGTCCAGACATGATAAACTTTTTTTGTCCATGAGGGTACATATATCTTGAGTTTTCTAGGAATAGCCTCTGAAGTCCTCTTCATTCCGGATATCATTGACATAACTGGTAAACCATAAGACATGGACAAAATCTTACTACAGAAAAAATGTACACCTTGTCAGAGCACACAATTTACATCAAATACATTTATGGGTGTGGGGGTTACGTGTTATGTACGTGAGTGTGTGCATATGGGATTTACCATTTTCAAGATATTCCTTCTTATTGTTTTGAATTTTCAAATACTTACACTACTCTCAAACAGGAAGTCATTCTTCTTTTTTATATCCTGACCATGCAAAGAGACCAGAATTCCAAAGCCACCACATCGCAACTACCTCTTAAGATCTGAAATATGTAATAAATTATTTTTACAAATGTTTATCTTGATTAACATGAAGTAGATAGAAGAATAACCATGTGTAAGAAAAGTTTGTGAAAGAATGAGTAAAGAAAGTCATATGAGTGCACAAATCAGATTTTTCTGGATATACACTATGGAAATGACCTGTCATCCATTCACATATTCTACATTAAACCTGTAAAGTGATTTGTAGTCATCTACAGGACTTTCTGTGTGTAAATTTTGGTATTTCTGTTTTGTTTCGTACACTCTTGGCATATGTGTGCCATTCTACTCCCAGCTGGAGTTGCTTATTGAGGTATCTCAGAAAAACACCACTCTCAACTCCAAGAAGGGAGTGAGAGTTGCCTTTTAGTCACACGAACTGCCACCTTCAATTCGTTGACTGAGGCCATCTTATCTTTGTCACTTGGATGCAGAGTCAAAGCTCTGGTTACATATTTTTATTCACATCAAATTGAGTCGAATGCGAGTTTTGAGTTTCAGCTCAACTTTGACACCACCCAAGATCTATGAAGAACTACACCCCTAGTCATTCGGCCAGGACTAGGTATTGCACCAAACTCCAGGATGAGTGGGACGGCGAGCTCACTATATCCCCTGTGTAGACCTGTTATCCCAGTGGGATGACCCCTTGTTGGGCTCCATGGTGGGTGGGGAGCACTGGGGAATGAAATTTCTAGCCTTTTCTTATGGCACACACTGCACCTAAACACAAACGCCAAGGTCAAGACGGAAAAGAGGTATACGCAGCGTCCTTTGCTCGTTACCTAGTAATTCATAGATCGGAAGAGGGTCAGTCATTTACAAAAGTCAATCCTTTCGTTATTCAATCGGGTCTCGACAAAATAGCAGGCTCCATGAAATCCTGTACCCATTTGAGATCAGGAGTTCTTATTATTAAGAGCTACACAGTCACACAGTTCGATAAGTTACTAAAGGCCAAACTCCTGCACAGATACCCTATCCGTGTAGAGAAACACCGGAGCTTAAACTCCTCCAAGGGCATCATCACCACCTCTCTGTTGGATGATATGCTGGAGGAGGAGATCCAAGGATTAATTAGTGGGGGGCACGAACAGCAGTTGGAAGAGCCAGAAAGAGAGGGTGGTCGGCAAGAGATGGAACAGCTTGAGATGACGTCAGAGACAAAAGCCGGTTGTCTATGGGTTTCTACTGCGTGGTTAGTGTGTGGTTGAGAGTCTACCGTGAGATGTGACCAGGTGTGGGTCCGCCATCAGCGAGGGGAAGTAGAACCCGGGCACCAGTGCAAGTGGGCACGGCGAACAGTCGTGGGGAATGCAAGATAGGCGCATAAGCCTCATTCTCCCAGTTACATGGAATTCGACTTGGTGCATGTGGTTCCCTTTGGCAAAGGAGCGGTATGGACTTCTGAGGTGGTTGAGCCAGTTAAGTCTGGTAAGAGACGTCGCCTATGTGCAAAGGAGGCTTCGATGAATGGCGGTGAAAGCTGAGGACACCGTTGTACACTGTCGACCAGGGTGTGGCTACTCCAGGCTGAAAGTTCTCCGTACATCCTATATCTTCTAGTGCCGACATCGGGATGAGTATCAGTTTAGTTAATAATACTTTGTAGGAGTGGGAAAACTCCAGAGGGACAGTTAACAAAGGGGGATTGCTCTGTACGAGGCCCCTTATCAGTAAACCGGAGAGCAACTCGGTATAGGTGGATATTGTCACAGACTGTACGCAAGATTTCCAGCTAGTAGCTTCTCTGTAATTATCTGATTCCAAATATAGGAAAGGTTCTTGTTTTCATTTTAGAATTTTCATGTTAATATTTAATAGCGTTCATTATCAAATTTGTGGTTTCATTTTAATATTTATAGGTTACTACGTAACGGAGTCCATTGTTAAAATTATTCTTGTCTTTACTAATTGCTTGTTAATATTTAACACTTTTCATTATAATAAATGTTATGCTATGCTGTAGTTTGTTGTGTTACTTGGTAGTATCCTGTCACGATCCTGCGGAATACGCTAGTAAGGAAAGGGAAAGGGAAAGGTAGTAGGTGTAAGCAATACGCAAAAGGAGCGTAACACTGGTAGCAGAGCCATTTTGTCCTACATACACGTTTTAGTGTCAGTGGGAACATTTAACAGGATACTACAAAGTACACAAAATAGTGTTTGAGGTCAATTATATTGTCAGTGTCATAATGGAAATTGTATTTCAGCCCGAATTCCTCCATCGTACGGAGTTGGAAAGAGAACTGAAAATAAGACAGATAAAATATGATTCAAAAAGTACAGTAGTTGAATTGGCCAGAAGTTTACGAGAAGCATTAAACCAACCAGGCGCAATTAATCTCGGAGCAAGTTTTGATCCGGTACAGGAAATCGGACTTTGTGAGGTGAATGTTAATTTATTTGATGAAATGTTAAAAGAACTTAGTTTATCGGAAATCACACCGAGTCAGAAACGAAGAATAGTTGGAAGGTTAAAGTATTGGAGTTTTAGGATAAAGGAAAATGCAAGATTGTTAGAAGGAGAAAATAATGAACAGTTTAATAAGTTGGGGAGGCGCTTGTCGTCATTAGCAACACAATTAGATGCCACCGGAATTGAAAATAAAGGAGCAAATGGTTCAGGAAATACTGGGAATATCAAGCCAGAGCTACTTCACGTTAAATTCGCGAAACTTGTTGTACCGAATCCATGGCAAGCGTTCTTAGCGTCATTAAAAATATTTGAGGTAAAATCACCAGACGACATATTTGATTTTCTCATTTGTTTGGTGAAAGCTAAAATGCAAGCTGAAGCTTTCCGAACACCACAAGTGACTGTGTTACAGATGTTACAACCTTTTGTAGGCTTGAACTTACAGTCGGTGTTATTACAAATAATTGCGGAAGAGGGCTCGTTAGATAGTTTTCATAGTAAGGTGTTACATATGTTTCTGTCATCAGCACAAATTCATGAGCTCCTATATCGACATTTTTTTAGGCTACAACGGACTTCGGAAAGTATTTTAGATTATATTAATCAGCAGAAGTTGGTAGCCTTGGCACTGAAAGTAGTATTTTCAGAAGAAGAAATTGTGAGCAATATATTACAGAATGCAGCTCATATTGAACTCCGGTCATTATTTTTGAGTAAATCAAAGCCCACTACCTTTAAAGAGTTGGAGGAGGTAGCTTTGAAATATACACAATTACCAAGTTTAAATAGGGGCGGGCCTCAGAATCAAATGGGGCAACCACTATCGAATGCCGAACTAACGAAACAAGAGAGTAAACAAGTGTTCGTGTGTTATTACTGTAATAAGCCAGGTCATATGGTAAAAGATTGTGATGTTAAACGGCTTAGGGGAGAGCAGATATTTCAAAACTCGTCCTTGGGGAGGAATTCCGGACAATTAAAGGAGAGGCGGGTTCACGGAATAAATGTAATACAGGGTTTAGTGCATAAAGAATTGCCTTTTATAAAGATAGAGGTCAATAGGATTCCCTCATTGGCCTTGATTGACACGGGCAGTGTAGTAACATTAGTTAATGCACAGCATGTTAAGGATAAGCGTAGAGATCTAATGGTTGAGGAAACACAATTTATTACGGTAGATAGCAGCCCGTTGAAGATTATTGGGTCCTTAGTAATTCCATTGAAAATTGGAGAGTTTAGTTGGAACTATAAAGTTTATGTGATAGAGGAATTATTTGTACCACTGATCGTAGGAGCGGACTTTGTTAGACATACACAAATGGTAGTGGATTTAGCGAGAGCAAAAGCTTATTTCGGTTTTCAACCGAGTATTTATATCCCATTACAAACTTGGTTAAAACAGACGCCAGTGGATAATTGTGAACAAGTTTTAGGAAAAGTATGTACAATATTATCAAATCTTCCCTTGTTGTTTGAAGATATCCGGACCTATCAACGTAACGATAGTGAATTGGGGCCCCTATTGCAACAGGTTGAGGGGGGGGAAGGAGTACCAAAATATGTCGTACAGGATGGAGTATTGTGTTGTAAAAATAGAACGCAGGACGCGAAGATTCTGGTACCAAAGTGCTTAGTGCCAGAGCTGTTTACCTATTTTCACGAAGCGCCTAGTGGGGGGCACTTAGGGGGGTTTAAAACCAGAGCTAGGATCAAACAGTATTTCAGATGGAAAGGAATGGATAAAGAGATAACCCAGAGAGTAGCTCAGTGTCGTAGGTGTAAACAGAGCAAGCCTGTAAAGAGTAAGCAAGTGGGGTATTTGGCCTCCAAGGTAGCTGAACGGCCAATGGAGAGATTGTTTGTCGATTACATCGGACCATTTCCGAGGAGCAAGATGGGAAATAAACATGCGCTGGTGATAGTTGATGCGTTTACAAAATATGTTTGGATACGAGTAGTTCGTGAAGCGAACACCCATAATGTGATTAAGGAATTGCAAGGCATAATTGCTGTCTTCGGAGTACCGGAGGAAGTCGTTTCGGATAATGCCACGTGTTTTAAGTCAAGGGCGTTTAAATCGTTTTGTTGGGGAAGTGGCATTCGTAACGTATTCATGGTACCCTACTATCCTAAGGCGTCCCAAAGTGAAAGGGTTAATAGAAACCTGAAGAATGCGTTGATTGCCTATCACTCAGATGATCACACCAAGTGGGACCAGAACTTGTACTGGTTGCAATTTGCATTTAATGCGGCTAGGCACGAGAGCCATGGCGAGAGCCCGTTCAGGTTAATGTTTAAATTCCAGCCTAACTGTCCTCTATCTAATTTATGGGGGATTAAGGACATTTTGCCGGATAAAGTAAGCGAATCCGAGATTCGGGAGACCTGGAAACGGGTCAGACGTAATTTATTGAAGGCTAGAGATAAAGTGGCTAAGTACTATAATGCAGGACGACAAGCTCCTCACTTTCAGGTTGGCGATATAGTGTACGTACAGAATCACCCCCAGAGTAAGGCAAGTAATAAGTACACGGCTAAACTTGCCCCGAGATATAAGGGCCCATGGCTTATAGAAGAATTCACATCTCCAGTCTCAGTGCGATTGAGGGAGAGCGGGACTGGAAAATCAAGCTTTGCGCATGTGTCTCAATTGAAGAAATAATAGGAATAGGAATTGTAAACTGAGATGTTCTCCGGGGTAGGATGAAGGGTTCACCTCTTCAAGGCTATTGTTTCACAATAGATTAAAGGGGGGGAGTGTAACGGATTAATTAGTGGGGGGCACGAACAGCAGTTGGAAGAGCCAGAAAGAGAGGGTGGTCGGCAAGAGATGGAACAGCTTGAGATGACGTCAGAGACAAAAGCCGGTTGTCTATGGGTTTCTACTGCGTGGTTAGTGTGTGGTTGAGAGTCTACCGTGAGATGTGACCAGGTGTGGGTCCGCCATCAGCGAGGGGAAGTAGAACCCGGGCACCAGTGCAAGTGGGCACGGCGATCAGTCGTGGGGAATGCAAGATAGGCGCATAAGCCTCATTCTCCCAGTTACATGGAATTCGACTTGGTGCATGTGGTTCCCTTTGGCAAAGGAGCGGTATGGACTTCTGAGGTGGTTGAGCCAGTTAAGTCTGGTAAGAGACGTCGCCTATGTGCAAAGGAGGCTTCGATGAATGGCGGTGAAAGCTGAGGACACCGTTGTACACTGTCGACCAGGGCGTGGCTACTCCAGGCTGAAAGTTCTCCGTACATCCTATATCTTCTAGTGCCGACATCGGGATGAGTATCAGTTTAGTTAATAATACTTTGTAGGAGTGGGAAAACTCCAGAGGGACAGTTAACAAAGGGGGATTGCTCTGTACGAGGCCCCTTATCAGTAAACCGGAGAGCAACTCGGTATAGGTGGATATTGTCACAGACTGTACGCAAGATTTCCAGCTAGTAGCTTCTCTGTAATTATCTGATTCCAAATATAGGAAAGGTTCTTGTTTTCATTTTAGAATTTTCATGTTAATATTTAATAGCGTTCATTATCAAATTTGTGGTTTCATTTTAATATTTATAGGTTACTACGTAACGGAGTCCATTGTTAAAATTATTCTTGTCTTTACTAATTGCTTGTTAATATTTAACACTTTTCATTATAATAAATGTTATGCTATGCTGTAGTTTGTTGTGTTACTTGGTAGTATCCTGTCACGATCCTGCGGAATACGCTAGTAAGGAAAGGGAAAGGGAAAGGTAGTAGGTGTAAGCAATACGCAAAAGGAGCGTAACAGTACTTATTGGACCAGGGTGTGATGGAGATTTACTGTGTGCGTGCGAAGCGTGATGGAGTCCAGGTGGCTACTCGCATGCTATTTCTAACTTTTGACCGACTCGACCTGCCTGAGAAGATCAAGACAGGTTATGAAGTTAACCCGGTTCACCCGTATATCCCACGCCCTATGCGTTGCTTCCAGCGCCAACGCTATGGGCACACTAAGACCTTGTGTAAGACCTCCGTTGCTGTGTGTGTTAACTGTGGCAAGGATGCTCACAATGGAGCCTGTCTTATCTGCACCGAACTGTGTAAACTGTCGAGGTGCACATCCAGTAACTTCCCGCAACTGCCCTTGTTACCAGGACGAGAAGGCCATTCAAGAGCTGCGGGTGAAGGAGAGCTCTCTTTCTCCGAAGCCCCCAAATGTCACCTTGCTCTCAGCCTTCTCTCCTTCGGTTTGGCACATTTAGTTCAGTCGTTTCAACCCCAGTGCCAAAGTGGGACATGGGCACTTAAACTTGCCTGGTTGCCACCACTACTGTTGCTCTGCCTCTTGTTTCCCTACCAGCTTCTGCTGCCACCTGCTCCAAGTCTCTTCCTACTACTATTACTACTAGTGAAACCCGTAAGTTCAAAGTCCAACCAAGTGCACCGGTTTTCTAAAAGACTCAAGTACTAAAATGAATTCCGGAATGTAGCAGATGGAAACAAAACTAGAAGTCAAATTGAAAAATGTAAACTCCAGAACAGAAAAGGTGAAACCGGGAATGTCCGATATAAAGATGAGCTATTGGAGAATACTAACTAGCGACTGACCGGGATTAAGGAAGCATGGAAGAACTCAGTGGAAAGATGAAGGACCTTGGTCAATGTGTTAATGTCCTGGAAGATAGTCAACCGCATCACCAATGAACTGAACTCCATAATGGAACAAATGCTCGACAAAAACCTCAAACTAGGTGTATATCTATGGGGGAGGCCTGCGTTCAGCAGTGGACGTTTTGTGGCTGAAATGATGGTGCTTATGAAATATTTATATGTATCTCTATATCTCCTGCATCTCGGAAATGACTCTTAATTGTGACAAAAAATTTTATTTAGTTCACGTTTTAATTTTCAGGCTTATCTAAATAAGTATCTTCTCCCAAAAAACAAGATTTCAGAAAAAAAAGAGAGGGGGGGGGGGGGGGGGGGGCGAAATGCCATGCAAAGCTCGGTCACCCAGGTACTGATCCCTTAATCACATTAGTAAGATTACATTGTTACGATGGTAAATAATGATACGACGTTCTGTTACACCTACATTTAACAAGTACTGAGTCAAGTATAAAATTCTGTTGTGGGAATCCCTACAGTTAAAATTACAAACATTGCCATTATAATTCATTTATATTGTATAAACGTTTGTTTATGAGAAAAGCCTGCAACTTGCTTTTAAAATGCTGTCTTGAGAGGTTAGCTATTGATTTGATTTCAGATGGCAATTTATTGTAGAGCTTAATTCCAAGTATATGTACATCCTTTTGAGAGATAGTTTTAGCTACGCTATCCCAATAGTAATTCATATTTGTTCTGGTGTTGTGTTCATTTACATGACTATTTTTAACCGGGTTACAGTTATCCACAACAAACGTTATAGTGTACAGACATACAGAGAGTAGATGTTAACTATTAACTCCCTGCAAGATTCTCTTGCTTTTAGATTGTACATGATCGTGATACAATATTTTTTTTTTAATAAGCAATTTATCCATTAGCAAATTTATCCTGTGTTTTAGCTGCTGAACCCCATATTTCAGTACCATAGATTAAATGCAGATAGATACATCCATAGTATATTAATTTTAAGATATTTGTATTGTTGTACTTGCTGAAATATCTTAAGAAATATAACAATTTACTAATTTTACTACATAAGTTTTCAATATGATCAGCCCAAGTTAGTCGATTATCTAATACAATACCCAAAAATTAGTGTTTTTACTTCAGAGACGATGTCACTTTGTACCTGTGGTCTTACTATTACCGTTGTATTTTGTTAAGATATTGAAATGCATCATATTGGTTTTCTGCATGTTACAATGTAAGTTTACAGATTTAAAATAGCTCAGCAGTTCATAGGTGTTATTTAGAGTGGTATTCAGCCCTTCTATTGATTTTTTCCAGCATGTAGCTGTTGTATCATCTGCATAGATTACGACAGTGGTATTTGGTGGAATTTTTATGTCATTAATGTACATAATAATAATGGACCTAATACGGAGCCTTATGGCACGCCAAATTTCACAATATCCAATTTTGATGTTACCTTTTTAATGTATTTCCCTTTTTTTGTGTGATATCTCTGTTAGATGTTTCCTTCCCACCAGCTAAGCATGAATTAAATCAAGGGGAAGGCCCCTTATGCCATAGTTTCAAGTTTGCTAATTAAAATAAGATGGTCAAGACAGTCAAAGGCTTTAGACAAATCTAAAAATAAAGTGCTGACCTTCTCATTGCTTTCCAATTTCCCAATTACCTCATGTATACATTGATTAATGGCAGACATTGTAGATCGCCCCTTCCTAAAGCCATGTTGAAAACTTTTTAGTATGTTAAATTTACTTAAGTAGTTGTCTAATATTGTCAATAAAATTTATTTGAACAGTTTAGCTACTTTGGATAATAAGGTTATCGGTCTATAATTATTCATCTGTTGTTCATTGCCTTTTTTGAATATTGCCTTAATAACTCCTAATTTCAATAATTCTGGAAATTTGCCCTGTTCTATAGAGTAATTTATTAAGTAAGCTAGTGGCTTTGTTTTAACATTTTTACAACTGTTTAGTAGTGCAGTACTAATTTCATCCCATCCGCTGGTAGTTTTATTTGGTAAGTTGTTAATTAATTTAGTTAATTCATCTTCCGATGTAGGCCCGAGAAAAAAGGTAGAATTAATTAAAGTATCGGTATTTGCATGATTTGTCATTTGCATTGGCCCTTTTATACAAAAAGATTTAATTTTTCACTAATAATAAAGGGATCATCATATAATTCCCCATCTATATTTAACTTCATATTTTTATGTGGATCAGCGTGCCTTCTGGTTTTATTTATTACTCCCCAAGCTGCTTTACTGACATTTTTTTTATTTTATCATCTTCTCTATGTATTCATCAGCTTCAGCAGTTTGTAAGTTCTATAAATACTCATGCTTTAGTTCTTTGTACTTGGTTTTATAATATTATAGTGATGTACTCTTATACAGTACATACAAGTCTTTTATTTTAGCTTTTAACTTCCCCATCTTTAGTGACAATCCTACTTTGTTTTTCTTTCTATAGTTACTTACAGATACACATTTTAACATACAAGTGGCATTGAAATTTACATAAACATCCTATAAAATCCATTCCATTTATCATTTACATCATCACCTTTGTATAATGCACTACTTTCCCAGTCTACAACAGCTAAGTTATTTACTAGATTATTTATATTTTCAGAACTCAAATCTCTTATCATTTTAATTTCTCTAGTGTCTTTGACATACTTTGTAACATTAAAATTAATTACTTGTGCACAATGATCTGAGATATGTTTCAAATACATCAGAAGGTATTTCTTTAATATTAGAGACAATGTGATCTCTAGTAGACGAAGTGGCTGTTACGCTAGTGGGTTCTGAGATTGTCTTCAATATTATGTGTATTGAATACCTCTTTTAGCTTTTTATATGACTTGTCGAGAGGGCCAAGATTAATGTTAAAGTTGCCAGTAAGAATAACTTTATAGTCTTTATTTAGTTGACAATGCAACATTGCTACCAGCTAGAAAATGAATTCATTAACTGATGATGAAGGTGAACGGTATATTTCAAATAACATACTCCGTACATCTGATGCCATTTTAATTGCAGCCGCTTCTAAAACCTTCTCTATACAATAATCTTTTACATTAACTTCACTGCAGTTTATTTCATCTTCAGCATATATCATGACCCCATCTCCTTAATAACGTAATCTGGAATATTGGGCAACTATTTTATAATTGATAATTTTGCATGCCTCATCAGTCTTAACACCATGCTCAGTAATAATAGCAACCTCGGTGTTTACGTCACTTAGTATTTCTGCAAGGGCCAAAAGCTTAGATTGAATATGTTCAATATTAAATGAAAAACTCTTAATGTGTTATGGTTATTTTGAGCACTATCTTACCTTCGGTGTGAGGTCTGGTTTATCTAAACTAACCTCCTTATCCACACAACTTGTCTTTAGTTTTCCTGCACTTCACAGAGGATATGACGTAACACAGCAAGTTAGCAAACTTGAAGACTCCTCTTCTATTCAGATGTACACCATCTTGAGCATAATCTTCTGAATTCAGCCAACAGTTACCGCCTACAAACACAGACTTTCACTTGACATATCCAGTCTAAGTCGCTGTTTATTCTAGATATTCTTGTGTCACTGACATCCTGTTTCCGCAGCATGCTACTCACCACCACTTGTGCTTCTGGTACTTCTTACTTGATGAGCTGAACTATGTGCATAATTTCCCCCAGGATCTCTTCAGCTATAACTCCCGAGCTAATATTATTTGATTCCACATGTAGAACCACCACTTCTGTTCCAAGTTTACTCAGATTGATTTCTTCAATTTTGTGTTTTAGTTCGGTCGCATGAATTCTTGGAAAGCAGCAAACATCATAGCCATTATCCTTGCGTATTTCTCCTGAGAATTTGAGTAAAGAATCTCTCACTACAAGGATGTTACATTTACCCCCAGGTTTTCTCTCCTTTCATGATTTTGAGTACAGCTGTCTCTCGCACGCAGGTATGGAGTATCCACACACTCTCATGGGAGTATCCACATCATCTTTATTCTCATTTAATGCCACATATCTGTTTGAAACAAGGACTGCACTGTTGTTCTGTGTCTTATGTACATCTGATTCAGAACATCTTTGATACGGTTTGTATGAACCATCGTAAAACCATCCATTTCTTGGGTTGTTTCGTGGTCCATTTTTTCACTATAATGGGCCAGCTGTGTCTTCAAAGCATTATTTTCCTTCCTCAGTGCCTTCACTTCTTCCTGTGCACATTTTAGGTCCTTCAGAATATCCAAAATAGATTGTAATGATGCCATAACTTCACTCTCACGAGCATCCCACCTTTCAATCAGAGAAGTATCTTCAGTTATTTGTTTTACAGCTTTAAGGCCAAGCAGCACGTAACCTTTATTTCTAACGTTACCACAGTTATTCATGATTCCATTATTTCAGTCTTAAGTTTCTATTCCGTAATTATGTCCATCTTTATCACGTAATTTCATAAGCTTACTTCACGTTAGCACACCACTGGCTGACATCTTGGTTCACAACAGATAGTACACTGGACTGATCTGTCCCTGGAATCCTAGTGGTGCATCCACGTACATTTGGACTATAGCTACCATATGTATAGTGTATCTGCCAATTCTGGGAACTTCAGTTGCGTCACCAAGGACTATTTCTCTTGTAAGATTTAAAGCTTTCATGGCGTACGTTATTTATTACAGTTTCACAGGTGATCAGCCGTGTGAGGTTTAAAAACATTGAGCTTTCGGCCATTGTAAGCTCTATGGCCTTCATCAGAATAAAAAGTGACCGTTAGCTTTCCGCTCCCCATATATATACAATGTTAGGTGGGAGGGGGTTGCATTGCCCTGGCCAATGAGCGGGTGACGATTTGTGATTGGGCCTGCTGTTTCGGGCTATGTGTGTTTTATGGCCATTGTCCAGGCAGGGCTCAGCTGAAGTCCGCGCTCCCTGTTGTAATTGTGTGGATGTAGTTTGATTTGGATGGCTTCCTTAATGACCCTGTCCCAGTATTTATCCATATGATCCAGAACTTTGATGTCTTCAAAGTTTATTTTGTGGACATACTCTATACAATGCTCGGCCACTGCTGACTTATCTGGTTGTAGGAGCCTGATATTGCGTTGATGTTCTTTACACCTTTCTTCTACTGTGCGTCCTGTTTGGTCTACATACACTTTACCACATTCGCAAGGAATCCTGTACACTCCTGGGACCTTGAGCTGAAGGAGTTCTGTTACCGGCCTAAGGTATTCTTGGATCTTCTTTGGATCTTCTTCACGCAACCATTTCACTGCACGCAACATCACGCTTAGTTAGACCCGTCTAGGCTGGTGATTAATCTAACGGAACGGCCATTAGACCATCCAACTACTTCAGTTTTGGCGAGAGGACTCAATTTCGCCCCGGCACCCAGATCCATACCGACCAAGGATTTCATCAGTGGCACTGAGCAGGCACTAATTAGTCTTCCGGCAGACGTAGCTGAAGAAGTACACACCGAAGTCAGCCTTACATTAGCAAGAGCCAAGAAACCCAGGGCCAATATTTCATCTGCTGAATTTAGAGCGCTGAAAGCACTGCGACAAGATGCGACTCTAACTGTGCTTCCTGCTGATAAGGGCAATGCCACAGTTATCATGGAGACCCTGGATTATCACCAGAAAATTACAAAACTACTCGAAGATCCCTCTTTCAAGGAACTGGATAAGGACCCGACGACCAAGATCACCAGAATAACTACAAATCTCATAAAGAACTCCAGCCTAACCACTGTAGTACAGAAAAACACCATTCCACACGCAGCAGCTCCACCTAGACATTACGGACTGCCAAAGATTCACAAGCCTGAAGTACCCCTTCAACCCATTGTGAATGCCATAGGCTCACCTACTTACCCGCTTGCTAAACATCTTACCACTCTACTGAATCCGCTGGTGGGTGACTGTCAACATCATATTGCAAATTCCAGCCACTTTATACAGAAAATTTCAGCGCTGAAGGTGGCCGAAAGCTCAATGTTTTTAAACCTCACACGGCTGATCACCCGTGAAACTGTAATAAAAGATTATTTCTCTTGTTTACATTATGTCGGCTAGTTCATATAGGTCACTAAACACTTTTTAGCCCACTATCATCAAACTTAATTATTTCATCGTTGTTGTGTGTCCACCAACAGTATACGTTTCCCTGCTTTATTTAAGATCATTCAAAACAAACTAGGCAACATGGTATTGCAATGGCTCTCAGCCTGACATCACTTAAACTGATAGGCTTGCTCATTGTTTCGATATGTCACACTGCTTGAAGCTGTCTTCCTCTGTCCTGTTTGGTGCCTGTTGAACCATGTACAAGGATATATTTATATTTTTACCTAAACTAAGTGTACATAAACAACGGATATTACTTATGGCTAATGTAACTAATTATTGAGTAGCCATTCCTCATCATCACATCCATAAAACATAGTGTATCATGAGTAATTAATCATGTATATGGGTTTCTTGTATCTTTTGTATATGAGTCTATATAAAAGTAAAAACTTTTATAAAATGACATAACATACAGGGTGAGTCAGAAGACCACCAAATAATTTTAAGGTATGATTCAGGGGTTATATATGAGCATTTTCTTATCTGAAATGTATTTCATAATTATCTTATCGAGCTAGAGGACATTAACGTTTTTCAATCACCATGTCGGGTTAGATGAAATTTTGTCACACAGATTCTTGTTCCCTCTTCAGCATTGGACGATCGCTTTTGTTTTTGTTTTCTTTGCATTTTGGAATATTGCTTGTATTCTGCTTTTAACATTGTTTACATTAACATTAACCTAAAACCTGCATTTTGTTACTTCAATGGTGAGGGTGAGAGTGAGTGAGTGGGGTTTAAGGACCCGCCGACGAGGTCATTTAGGTCTGATAAATACAAGGTGCATCCAGAAAGTAAGTCCCGATTGCGTCCAGTGATAGCACCACCAGTGGGATAGGAATGCGCGTGTGCAGGAGAATAGAGGAAGTATATGGTAACATTGTAGTAAAGTTTCAGTTTTGTGACGGCAGTGGTTACTGCTCTGTGCTAGGAGAAAAAATGCTGCTCCGATATTGTCTCCCGCCAAATGCGAGGTTTGTGCAGTCATCTGATTTTTGCATGCTCAAAAGCAGAGATCCATCGTCAATTGTGTCACGTGTATGGACAGGATGTTATGTGTGACAGTATGGTAAGACAATGGTGCAGGCAATTCACGGAAGGAAAAACCAATATTCACGACAAAGACCGTAATGGCCAACTATCCCTGGTGGTGCCAGAAGTGTTGGAAAGTGTGCAGAACTGGCGCTTCACAATTTCAGAACTCTCTTGTCAGTTTCCCCAGATGTCTCACTCGCTTTTGCACGAAATTGTCTCCCAGTGGCTTGGTTTTCACAAAGTGTGTGCAAGATGGGTGCCTAGACAACTGACAGATAAACACAAAACTAAACGTCTGGCTGCAGCATTGACATTCCTACAGCGATACACAGCAACAGCTGACCAGTTTCTTGACAATATTGACACTGTGGATGAAACATTGGTGGCGCATGCCACACCAGAGATAAAACAATCAACGCATTGGCGGCATAGTGGTTCACCTGTGAAGACCAAATTCAAGCAGACAATCTGTCAAAAAAATCATATGCACTGTCTTCTGGGATCAACGTGGTGTCCTCTTGTGTGAATTTTTACCGCAAGGGGAGACTGTAAATGCTGATCGATATTGCCAGACATTGCATAAACTCAGACGGGCAATCCAGAACAAGAGATGTGGAATGTTGACAAGAGGCATTACACTTGTGAATGACAATGCAAGACTCCATACAGCCAATGCCACACGAAATGTGTTGAATAAGTTTGGATGGGAGGTCTTCGAGCATCCACCCTACAGCCCCTACCTCGCTCCAAGTGACCTCCGTCTCTTCCATCTCATGAAGCATTTTCTGGCAGGAAAACGTTTTCAGCTATGCTGAGGTGCAGAATGAAGTGACTTCATGGCTGCAGACATTGGCAGCAGAATCCTGTGACTTGGGCATACAATTAATGGTGCACCGTTATGATAAATGCCTCAACAATGGTGGTGACTATGTTGAAAAGTAGCCAGTGAGTCTATTTAATTATTCCAATAAATATTTCTTACTTAGTGATGTTTTTGTTTTCTTTATCGGTCATCAGGACTTAATTTCTGGATGCACCTCATAAGGGATTCTGTCTCATATTATCCAGCACCTTGACTTCACAATTCCAGTTAGCAATCTCAGTTATCAGCATATACTAAAGTGCTCCATTTACTGGAAGGTTCACTTTAACAGCATATTATAAAATGTTCTACTTAACTTACACAGAACTAGCAGAGAGCATTACGTTTATGATGCTGCTTGGGGAAATGCAAAAACTGCAAGATTTTATGCTGAGTTGTACCCAAGGAGACATTTGCCTCATCACAGCATCTTTACTGCCCTACATCAACTGTGAGAAACAGGAACTTTTCAAAAACAAGTGCACCACTCGGGACTCCAAAGAAATGAAGGAAGGCTCTATTTGAGAAGGTTCTTGACCAGGTCCGTAATCCTCTGTTAGCAACCACAAGAGCAATAGCCCACCCCATGCGTAAAGCCAGTCTTTGGTTACTAGAATTCTGCATGAACAGCAATTACATCCATATCATCTCACCTGAATTAAAACACTGGAGCCAGATGACTTTCCACCTGATTACAGTTTGTTCAGTGGCTTCTTCATAAATGTATTTATCAACCAAGATTTCCTGCAACCATATTGTGGAGAAGGACGAGAAGGTTTTTACATGAGAGGGCATGTTTAATGCACATAAGTCACATTTGGGCAAAAGAAAGCTCTACTGCTATTAGAGGTACAAATTACCAACAGTGGTTTGTAGTGAACCTTTGGGCCAGCATTGTGAATGGCACACTCATAGGGCCCTATTTACTACCTCCACTTTTGATTGGCCACATTTACCTACAATTTTTACAACATGCTTTGCCAGTATTTCTGGAAGATGTTCCTGTAGGAAAATGTCAGTTAATGTTGTTGTTCCAAGGTGATGCACCTGTGCATTATTCTGGTGATTTATTTCATACATCAAAATGTAATGTATCCTGATCACTGGATTAGTAGAGGAGCACCAATAATATGGCCAGCACATTCACTAGATCCAGCCCCGTTGGATCTCTTTTCTTTGGGGACATGTCCAGACTCTTGTGTACAAGATTGGTTAATAGTAAAGAAGAGCTAATGGTTAGGATCCTTGTAGCATTTGATGTTACTAGTGACATGTCAGGTATTTTTTAAAGAATGTGGCAATCATTACTATGATGCTATCAACTATGCTCTGAAGTCCAACATTGGTATTTTCAATGTCATTTATAAACACTTAAGCACTTGTTCAATTTTTGTTTTGTTCTTATTTTAACTATGTTTGAAGCCTTTTAAAGGTGGAGGAAAATTGAGCCAAAACAGTAGTATTTGCACATGCTTTTGACAATGACATGTAGATCAGCTAAAAGGTTTAGCCTACTTCAGAACTTGTGGATTTAGTACCATATGATTATATCAAGAGCAAAGAGTTTTGTATTTTTAAAATTTAACATATGAGTCATTCCACATTAAATCGCACAAAATGTGGTAAAAATATTTGACCAGTGTTTCTTCGTTTTATAAAAAAAAAATTTTTGGCGGATATTAATTTTTGAAATGTCCCAAAAATCTTGCGCTCCTCACTCTTCGATCAATCATACCTCTGATTGTAATGAAGCAAATTACTTGAGCTTTGGCTCAAATTAAAGATAAATCGCAGTATTTCGTAAGGTATTTATTAGAAAATTTTATTAATTATTATTAATATTATATTTTATACAATTAGAGTTTTAAAGTTAGATAATAACAAACTCGACCATTTAAAAATCTGGAAAAAAAAACTAAAAATACAATGAAGTTTATTCAATATTCTCAGAAAAAATCATAATGGAGTCTCTAATAGTTCAGTTGTAATTAACTTACAAATCAGTGCAGCGGACTGGTGCGGCAGCGGTGACGGCTACTGTAACCTCACACAATTGTCACCTTCCATTACGGCAACTGTTCACTGTTTGAGGTTCCATGAATGTTACAACAGTACAGTAACGAGAACACTGCTAGCTGACACTATTATATGTACACTATTAGCATCTTCAAATTGTTTTTAAAATATACATTTTAAACTAATGTTTCCATACAACACACAACTTTACCTCCTTCTTCAAAAGAAAATTGTTTCACTAAAGCTTCAGTTTTTGGCAAAGGAATGAACGAGTGTAATTTTAAAGCACAGCTGGACCCATCGTTCTTGGCCCCTGACCTTGACTGGAAGTCCTGTTGCCGAATCCATAGCTTTTGCATCTTTCATCAGCTCATATTGTATAATTCTGCGAATGAAACCATGCACATGTGGAGGGGGAAGGTAGTGATGTCTGCATGATCTGAGACAGTCCTTGCTAATTCACAGGTGCTTTTTAGTGCAGCGTGCAGTTGAAGACAGATATTTGCAATAAAGAGTGAATATAGTGAATTTGTGAGACATTGATCATAGCATAAATCAATTATGCCACCTGTACGTTCTAAATTAGGGACCAAAACATTACACAGTCAGAGTAGAGAAATTATTTCAAATGTATGGATGTACCTGAAGGAAGAAGCTAAAAGCAAAGAACTGCTTACATCGGAAGATTTTTTCAAAACAATTCAAAAGTTCAAAAGCACGTATCAGATGCCACAGGAGTATCAGAAAGAAGGTACATTGTGGAGACATTTTTCTGCATTGAAGCTGTAATATGCTTCCTAGTTATTACCTCGCCATTTGAAGCTGCAGTCGTTGGTGACGTGATGTTGTTGGTCACGTTGATGTGGTTTGGTGTGTTGTCTCCGGCTAGCTGAGCATGATCTCTTTATCTCGGGTTTGCATGAGTGTAAAGGACAACCCAAGAACAACTTTGCACATCAATTTATTTTATATTAAATATTTTCGGGAGATATGCCGATTCTATATGTGTATCTGTAGAAGCATCGCAATCACATCTGCGCAGCACGAACTGCACGAACTCCCGTACTGTTCTCTGGTTGAGTACTGACTAGACGCTTCTCTCTTACCCACGCCAAGAAGACCGTTCGCTTCCAATTTGAATGTCATGACGTCATCCAAGAAAGCCTCGTATCCAAAATGTTATTTCCTTTTCCCGCAATTTAGAAATGTCCCTTTCTATTATAACATGTTCTTTTATGAATTTTGAATATATAATTACCTTTTTAGGATTAAATGATGTTTACTTTATATTTTATTAAATATATCGCGCGACTTTTAAAGTTGGTAGAACTGACTTTCGAACGTGTATTTTAAACTATGTGGTATGACGTCATGACTCGTTAATTTCAAACCAATAATGCGTTTATACTACAAATTTAACGACTATCATTTACTCATATCTTGCTCACCTTACAACACTTCCTGCTATATTATCTATTTATGTTATTAATCAATATTTATCGCAAATCTCATATCCGGCAATTAAATTAAAACGTATCTTTTTCAAAAGCCCATTCAATCGGAAATCTAAATTTCGGTATCAAATGCCCCCATTTATATTATTTTATTATTTCATAATAAAATAATGTAAATGTCTTGCCCGAAAGAAAAAACTAAAATTACTCCTGTATTTTGAATAATCGGCAACACTCCCCTTGTATACAATTTTCAATTACACTGTTTTTGAAATTGGTTATTAACACATTTTCTCATTAATCTTTTTAACATGACAAACAATTATACACTTGACTTAACATTAATCCTTAAATACTAATTACAATATGTTATGGTTTCTTCTGTGAAGCTTTTATATAAAGGTTAAATTTCAAGAGTCTTTCTTTTTACTTCCTTCTTTTAGTTCATGTTTGCTCACTTCGCTCTCACTATCACTTGCACTGTGATTTTTCACTTTTGTTATTGTAACACATATCTGTACTAGATCCTTTAAGCACTAAAATGTACATATATTTTTATATAAATCCATTGCACTCTTTAGACAAGTTCTTTCTTTGTCTTTCTGTGATAACTATCTATACATCTAAATATTTTAACAAATGTTTTACAAAGTAAATATTCTGTTTTCTCTCTATGCAGAGATGAACATTTTATCAATCTTTCTGAATCTGTGATTGTGAGCTCTATACAACATATTTTTAAGCTCTTTGTAGTATATAGCAATTCACATTCTGCATTTTTCATGAATATGTAAGTACCTGACCCATGTATGGTTTTCAAGTAAGCTAACATTTACATTTTATCTCCAAGCTGATTAGGCGCCAATAGACAAATGACACTTCCAATTTTTCTTTTACATTAAATCAAGGTTCCAATGCACCACACGGTTTCCTGTATGGTCGAAGGAGTTGTTTATGCCATCTTCCCAGACATTTTTCATTTTTAACATCTTTTAATTCATAGGTATGATAACCAAATTTGGATATAATTTCTGCAGGACCTTTATATAACAATTCCATCCTTTTGTTCCTACCTCTCAATGCACTTGATAACTTATGGTCTTTAACTAGTACCCAATCGCCTATCTTAGGTTCCCATTTATGTTTTCTACTCTTTTTCTTTAATTTTCGCTTCTCTGCCTTTTTCTTGATTCGTTCAAAAGCAATTTTCGCTATTTCTTCTTCACTTAACTGAATGTCATTAATTTTCAGTGTTTTTGGTACCCCGATCAATATTGGTTCTGGTTCAATTCCTAACATTAATTTTATTGGTGCAAACCCAGTAGTTACATTAATGGTGTGATTGATAATCTTTTCTATCAATGGACAATATTTCACCCAATCCTTGTGATTATGATGTGTAAGTACACGTAAATAAATTCCTATATCTCGGAGGACACGTTCTGTTGGATTCCCTGATGGAAAGTATGATGAACAATAATTTAGTTTTCTCGAGTCTAATGTCACCCTAATCTTTCATTGGCCTTATTTACAATACATAGGGGATTCACAAATTCTGAATTAGAAATCTCAATAACCTCATCTTCTAACATTGACTTTATAACTGCATCTACCTCTTCTCTTATCGTACTAGGGATAGCTCTCGCTTTATGTGTAAAAGGTTTGATGGGTATCATCTCAAACGAATGAGTATAAATATTACATTTACCAGGTTTCTCAGAGAATACTTCTTTATTTCGGATTAATATTTCAAACAGTTTATCCCTCTGTTGTTCATTTAGTTGATCAGCCTGAGTTACTTTTTCCCTCAACAATTCTTCTAAGTCTTCACTACTCTCCCTATCATAGTACCTAGTTGCATCAGAAACCCTCAAATTGTCTATGAAATCATTTTTATCCCATTCTACATTTTCTTTATTATCGACTCTGTACTCTTTGACATTTACTTCAGTTAATTCCATAGCTCCTACTTTAACATATTCTACAAAGAATGTATCCCCTTGGATTTCTTCTTCCTCTTTTTCTCTTATAATAGTTTCTGAACTATTATCTTCCACAAAAGGCACTATAATGATCTCATCTTCAACTTTCATTTCTAGAATCATGTTTTTAAAATTCACCACAGCTTCCCAGGCATAAAGACAATCACAACCTATTATAATATCTGTCACAAGTCTTCCTACAATCAGAAATAAAATTTCTAGTATTCTCCCATTTATTTCAATATTTATCATTGCTTGAAATTTTACTCTCTCTTTTCGTTTTCCCACAGCTAGCGAGCAATATATCCCATTAACTGGTAAAGACATTACTTTAAAGCCACTACTTTGTAAATTATCATAAAAATTTTGTGAGCATACTGTGCTATTTGATCCTGTATCTATAATTGCATTGTATTGTTTTCCATTTACTCCAATTTTGATTTTAGGTGGATCTCCTACTTTTTCGTTTTCGTCAATTCTATTTTTCCATTCTCTTTTCTTTTGTATCATCATTTGCCTTCCAGGACTATTTATTTCCGAGTACTTATCACAATCATTACTAGGATACCCAGTTCTCACTGAAGGCGCGTTTGACCGGGTCTGGCGTTTCCCTGATTTTTAGGTATTGCTCCTGTACTATTTCCCGAATTGTTACTTCTGTTTTCCTGCATTAAATCGGGGTTACTTCCTACCATGTTTTTGACCGTGTTAATGGCCTCAACCATTTCTGCATTTTCGGGGGAATTTCGTCCACTAGAATACCTTTCTCCCTGTCTTGGTGACCTCGGTCTAAACTCATTATCTCCGTTTGTCCAATACCCATCATTTGAATTTCTACTATGTCCAAAATAACGGCCCCGTCTACCTCGATCAAATCTATTTGTATTCATATAATTCACCCTTATATTTCTTCCCCTTTGATTACCATTTCTATTTTGGTGACGCCCTTCCTGGTTATATCTACCTTGATTTTCCCACCGGAACGATTCCATCCTTGGTACTGGTCCTTTATATCTTTCCCTAACCTCACTTCTATTCTGATAATACTGTGCCCCTTGCCCGAAAGAATTGACAGTTTCTTTTCCTTCATATGTATTTCCAAATGCGTGTTTTGGCTTATTGACTTCTAAGGCTGATAATAATTCTATCATAGCTGCAATGCTATCGGGTCGGGCTATGATTAGGTAATGTTGAAGTGTTTCCGGAAAATGTGGAGTAACTATATTTATTAGATCTTTTTCATCCAAGGGAGGGTCCAACATCTTCGATTTTCTCGCTATTCTCATAAAATAATTTACCATCGATTCCTCCGATCTAGGATTAAATTTTCCATTGCTTAATTCAACTCTAATATTAGCCTGCCTACTAGCTCCCCAATATCTGGTTAAAAAGATGTTCCTAAAGGTCCTGCAGTCATTATTGTTACCCATAGAAAGGCCTAGCCAATTAGCAGCATTACCCTTTAGGCATTTTCTTACTATCACCATCTTGTACTCCTCTGGTATACGTTTCACCGTGAAGTACTCTTGTAACCCTTCTAAAAAGGCTTTAGGATCATCTGAATCTTCATTTTCAAAAACTGGAGGTGTCATTTCATTTAAGACATGGTTAGGCCAATGTAAATTTGAATTGTCACCTATCCCTGAGCTATTTCCGAGATCAGAATGGGAATTACTGTTACCCCTATTTTGCATCGAAATGTCAGCTGATACACCTGGTATTGCCTCGTTTCTTGCAACTTCTTTACTAAGATTGTTGTGATTACATGTATTTTCACTTAATTTCAAATTTTCTAAGGCCTCTTTTACCTGAGTAATTTCTGTTACTACCCCTTTTATTTGGTCTGTAACATCCTCCAAATTTCTAGCCTGCCTTTCACTTTCTACATCAGATCTCTCTATTCTAACTTTACACCCCTGTAACTCTTCTCTAATTTCTTCCCTGTCTTTATCTAACCTTTGTACTACCTCTTCCCTTTGTTTGTCTAAACTATATGTTACTCTTTCCCTTTCTTTATCTAATTTTTCACTAACTTGTTGACCTAATTTCTTTTCAGAATTCTTTACTTCTTGCCTTATTGTCTCTAATTCTCCCTTAACCTGTTCTCTATTTTCTTTTACTTCACTACTGACTTTATTAATTTCCTCCCTAACTTCTTCCCTAAAGGTTTCGAAAACTCTCCTCTGATTCTCCAATTGCATTCCCAATTCCTGTTGTCCCTTTTCTAATTTCTGTCCTAACTCTCTACTAGTTTCGTCTATCTTACTCATCTTTTGGCTTAACTCTGTTCTTAATTCTTTACTATTTTCATCTATCTTTTTACTTAACTCTGTATTCATCTTTTCCACTGTTCTTAATTCTTTACTATTTTCATCTATCTTTTGACTTAACTCTGTACTCATCTTTTTCATTATCGTTTGAAACATATTCTCTATTTCTGACATAAATGCTGGCCTTTCTGAATTACTACTAAACATTTCTGCACTACCTCTAGGTGTTTCTCTAACGTTCTGATCTTCTAATTCTTGGTATATTCTGCTACCAATTACATTCCGATTAAATTCTTCCATCCTACTTATACTTTCCTGAATTTCCTGACTATCAAAACCTCTAAACTCACTATCACTGTCTTCCATTTCTAAGCTATTTACATGTGTTTTTCTACTTACCAAAATTTTCAATATTTTCACTATTTCACTTTAACTGCACTTAAACTTGTTCACTACACGTTTCACAGATGTTGACGCGCTGGGCACCTTCTTGTCTGCTGGTTCGATGCTGGCTCGGTCGTCTTGGGGTTTGGTCCATTCTTTCGAAGCCACACGTTGGGAAGCCAATTTGAAGCTGTAATATGCTTCCTAGTTATTACCTCGCCATTTGAAGCTGCAGTCGTTGGTGACGTGATGTTGTTGGTCACGTTGATGTGGTTTGGTGTGTTGTCTCCGGCTAGCTGAGCATGATCTCTTTATCTCGGGTTTGCATGAGTGTAAAGGACAACCCAAGAACAACTTTGCACATCAATTTATTTTATATTAAATATTTTCGGGAGATATGCCGATTCTATATGTGTATCTGTAGAAGCATCGCAATCACATCTGCGCAGCACGAACTGCACGAACTCCCGTACTGTTCTCTGGTTGAGTACTGACTAGACGCTTCTCTCTTACCCACGCCAAGAAGACCGTTCGCTTCCAATTTGAATGTCATGACGTCATCCAAGAAAGCCTCGTATCCAAAATGTTATTTCCTTTTCCCGCAATTTAGAAATGTCCCTTTCTATTATAACATGTTCTTTTATGAATTTTGAATATATAATTACCTTTTTAGGATTAAATGATGTTTACTTTATATTTTATTAAATATATCGCGCGACTTTTAAAGTTGGTAGAACTGACTTTCGAACGTGTATTTTAAACTATGTGGTATGACGTCATGACTCGTTAATTTCAAACCAATAATGCGTTTATACTACAAATTTAACGACTATCATTTACTCATATCTTGCTCACCTTACAACACTTCCTGCTATATTATCTATTTATGTTATTACTCAATATTTATCGCAAATCTCATATCCGGCAATTAAATTAAAACGTATCTTTTTCAAAAGCCCATTCAATCGGAAATCTAAATTTCGGTATCAGCATGGACTGTACTGCCTTAGTAAGAAGAAGTTATCTGAGTAGCATAGCTGATGCACCAATTCGCATGCTATCTGCAGTCACCTGGCTTGTTACTCGCTTTCAAGGGGCCAAGAACGGCGAATCCAGCTGTACAAACGGATCTCTACTTCATGTTGTCCGTGAGCACTTGTAGACCTCCAGAAAAAAAAATTGTAGCAAATGCACTAATGCAAGCTCCATAGTTTTCAACATCTTATTTTATAGATAAAATGTCAGGGAGTACGTGTGTATTTTTTTTTAGATTTTTAACACATGGATTTAAATTCTATTTTTGGTTTTACAAAATATACCATCAAAAAAACAGTCCAAAATTTGTGTGTAATAGTGATTGGTCGAAAGTTGTTAAAAGTGTTGTATTTAACCTTTCCAGTGCGCCAAACCCAACTCTCAACTCTATATGGCCTTAGAGTAACAAGGGATTTTATATTACGGTGCGCACATAAATTGCTTAGTTTCTAATAGCCATAACTAAGCAAGTAATTTAAAAATACAGAAATAAAAAATACGGGTCTCCTTATTTGATGCCTATTATTCATAAAAAAAATTTTGAACCTCCTACGAAAAAGTCGTGTTTTACAAGTGTGCGATTTGATGTTGATTGACCTATATCTCAGATTTTCTTGAAAATTTTTTTTGTTGTTTTGGAGCAAAATACATTTGACCCGTGTTTCTTTGTTTTATAAAAAAAAAATTATTTTGGCAGATATTAATTTTTGAAATGTCCCAAAAATTGCACGCTTCCATCAATCATACCTCCGACTGTAATCAAGCAAATTACTTGATCTTTGGCTCAAATTAATGATAAATAGCCCTATTTTGTGAGGTATTTATTAGAATATTTTATTAATATTATATTTTATACGATTAAAGTTTTAAAGTTAGATAATAAAACAAACTCGACCATTTAAAAATCTGAAAGAAAAACTAAAACCACACTGAAGTTTATTCAATATTCTCAGAAAAAATCAGAATGGAGTCTCTAATAGTTCAGTTGTAATTAACTTTACAAATCAGTGCAGCGGACTGGTGTAGCAGCAGTGATGGCTACCGTAACATTGCACAATAATTGCCACTTTCCATTATGGCAACTGTTGACTGCTTGAGGTCCAATGAACGTTACAACAGTACAGTAAGGAGAACACTGCTAGCTGACACTATTATATGTACACTATTAGCATTTTCAAATTGTTTTTAAAATATGCATTTTAAACTGATGTTCACATACTACACAAAACTTTAAATTTCTACTCGTCTACCTCCTTCTTCGAAAGAAAATTGTTTCACTAAATCTTCAGTTTTAGACAGAGAAATGAAGGAGTAATTTTAAAGCATAGCTGGACCCATCGTTCTTGGCCCCTGACTGGAAGTCCTGTAGGCGAACCCATGGCTTTTGTCTCTCATCAGCTCATATTGTATAATTCTGCAAATGAAACCATACACAACATGGTGAGGGAGGAGGAAGGTAGTGATGTCTGCATGATCCGAGACAGTCCTTGCTAATTCATAGGTGCTTTTTAGTGCAGAGTGCAGTTGAAGACGTAGATCTTTGCGATAAATAGTAAATATAGTGAATTTGTGAGACATTGATCATAGCGTAAATCAATTATGTCACCTGTACGTTTAAATTAGGGACCAAAACATTACACAGTCAGAGTAGAGAAATTACTTCAAATGTATAGGTGTACATGAAGAAAGAAGCTAAATGCAAAGAACTGCTTACATCAGAAGATCCTTTCAAAAAAATTCAAAAAGTTCAAAAGCACATATCAGATGCCACAGGAGTATCAGAAAGAAGGTGCATTGTGGAGACATTTTTCTACATGGACTGTACTGCCGTAGTAAGAAGAAGTTATGTGAGTAGAATATGAAGCTGACGCACCAATTCACATGCTATCTGCAGTCACCTGACTTGGTACTCACTTTCAAGCTTTACATTTACTCCCTATAGGAGCCAAGAACGGCGAATCCAGCTGTACAAATGGATTTCTACTTCATGTCGTCCGTGAGCGCTTGCAGACCTCCAGAAAAAAATTGTAGCAAATGCACTTACGCTCACTCCATAGTTTTTAATGTCTTATTTTATAGAAAAAATGTCGGGGAATACCTGTATATTTTTTTTAGGTTTTTAACACATCGATTTAAATTCTGTTTTTGAATTTTACAAAATATAGCATCAAAAAGCAGTCCAAAATTTGTGTGTAATAATGATTGGTCGAAAGTTGTTAAGTGTTGTATTTAACCTTTCCAGTACGCCAAACTCCAACTCTCAACTCTATATGGCCTTAGAGTAACAAGTGATTTTGTATTACGGTGCACGCAGAAATCGCTTGGTTTCTAATAGCCATAACTAAGCAAATAATTAAAAAATACGGAAATAAAAAAAATACAGGTCTCCTTATTTGATGCCTATTATTCATAAAAAAATTTAGAATCTTCTGCGAAAAAAACGTGTTTTACGGGTGTGCGATTTGACATGGATTGACCCATAAGTGGCTACACTTATTTCAAAACTCTCCTAATGCCTTGTAATAAAAATGTGTAGCAACCTGTTTGGCAGAATTTCATCAAACCCAACACTATTTCAAAAACTTCAGTGCCCTTTAGCTCGGTAACAAGACGTTTAAGGACATACATTACCAATAAGAAACTGCTCAATTATAACTCCTGAATCATGCCTTAAAATTATTTGGTGTTATTCTGAGTCCCCTGTATATCAATACATTGTGTATAGAGGTATACAGGGTGGAAGTGAAATGATCCGCCAGACTTAAACAGCAAATTTCTCATGTTGTGAATAACAAGAAAGTAATACCAAAATGTTGAAAAGTTTATAGTTTTTTATAAAAAAATATTTTTGTCAAAAAAATGTATCATCACCTGACTGAAAAATTATTCATTGAAGGCTCTTGATTTATGGCTATATTCATAGAAAATTGAATAAACAACTTTTTCCTTTGTTTTTGTGTAAATTAAATTTAAAAAACCCACAATTCATTGCAACAAAAAGGCAACAAATTGTGGGTTCTTTTAAATTTAATTTACACAAAAACCGTTGAATCTATTGAAATACGCCACAGGGAAAAGTTGTTGTTTATTCAATTTTCTATGAATATAGCCATAAATCAAGAACCTTCAGTCAATAATAATTCAGCCAGGTGGTGATAAATTTTTTTGATAAAAATATTTTTTCTAGAAAACTATAAACTTTTCAACATTTTGGTACTAGACTTTCTTGTTATTCACAACATGAGAAATTCACTGTTAAAGTCTGGCGGATCATTTCACTTCCATTCTGTATATACATATACAAGGTATTGATGCGTTAAGCTTCTTCATGTGACAACTTCTAAAGTAAGCAGTTACATTTTGTGTTCTTCTATTTTAAATTAATAAATAGTCTCTTCCTTCATAAGGAAATGCAATAAAACAAAGTAAATTATTTTATTTAAACTGTTGTAAAGCAAGACTTACCGCTGAAAGTGTTTTATTTTTACTTAAACATCTGATAAGAAAATAAAACAGTGTACAATGTTTGTAAAAAGATATCAGACAGAGATACCATAATTGTATGTTCACTTTCTCCATTTGTGTTGTGACATAACATTAGTGTGGATTACAGTTTGTACATTTTTGTTTTGTAGAAAACAAAAATACTAAATTTTGGCAAAACAACACAAAGAAGGTGAAAATAAAGCAAAAAATCCTTAGTTTAGCAGTAGTTATATACTTCAATAAGGCTTGTCTTAATTGTTCTTTATGTGTACTCCAGTAAAACAAAACGTGCAGAAAATTAATTTCTTTCTGCTGATACAAGCATTCATGGACTAAAATGGTTATAACTTTTCATTTGTCTTGGTACATAGAATTACCTCCTAAGAGGCCAGAGTGTACCATTTCTACCTTATATAAGTCCTTTATACAGGTGTCCCAAAAAATACTGACATTTAGTATGTTATGCGGCACTGCAAACTGATTGGCTTTCAGGAACCCTGTACAGAAATGCACGGTTTGGATGCTGTAGAGCATCAAAGTGTGAGATGGATGTATGTTCACAATTTGTGAATAAACCCAACGTCAAGCTGTATGTCGGTTTGGGTGGCTCAGTTGGTTAGACACTGGCCTACTGATCCCAAGGTTGTAGGTTCAAATCTGGTCCATACCAATGGTTTTTAAGTGTGCTTAAAAATAACAGCTCCATGTCAGTAGATTTACTGGCATGTAAAAAACTCCTGTGAGACGTAATTCCGGCACACCAGCAACACTAATATGATCCCGGCAATTGAGTGCGTTAACAAAATTTTGTTGTTTTGAGCTGTCTACATTACAAATGGGCTTCAAACTGTGTACCTCCTATGTTATTGCAGAGCCTTTATCGGCTTTGGTAAGCCTTATGCACATAACCCACTGCATGTGGTTGTTCAATTGTTCATAGACTTGAGCCATAAGGTCCTCTGCTAACATTACAGGAGTGCCGTACACCATACTCTTCATACAACTTCACACAAAATAGTCGAGAGGTGTAGATCTGATGACCATGCTGGCCTTGGAACTGGTCCATCTCTACCAATCCATCAATTTGGATATGCGATGTTGTGATTCCACACAATTACAAAAAGTGTGCAGTAGATCATGTCGGCCATTTCTGCAGCTGTGCACCAGCATATGTCGCACTGCTCTTGAAGCGTTACTTTACTGGAAACTACACAAGTAACACAGTAGGATGTGCACCAAGGACTTTATGGGGAATTTAGCACTTGCGGAGGAATGTTATGCTCAGGGCATTCACCTCAGTACACAGATAGCTAAAGGGTTGCATACTTTTTGTATTAAGATACCAAAAAAGATTTTAACAAATTGTCACAACCATTTGTTCTCAAACTTCGACATTCTCTCCAGCACCAAATTGTGCATTTCCAGACAGGGGTTCCTATTTGAAAACTGGTCAGTTGAAAATACGAGGGTGAGTCAATAAGACTGAGAATTATTTTTTTAACCATGCACAACTAAGGCATATCGTGGAAACAATGTTTTATGATGCCAATGGATCACCTCTCATTGGTGGACAAAGCATACGCTCGCTTGCGCATGCTTCCGTACATAGGGGACTAACGAAGTAGCTCAGTTCATTAGCCACCTACAGAGAAAATGGAGGTGTTACACGAAGAACAATACGCTGCATTGAAGTTTTGCTTTCGTTTGCAGAAATCTGGCATAGAAGCTTACAGAATGTTGCAGGAGGCATATGGTGATCTTCTGCCGCATTCCACAGCGTTTGGATGGTTTAAGGAATTTCAGAAGGGCCGTGTTTCAATAACGAAGCAAGGTGGACCAGGTGCTCCAGCAACAGCAATAAACGAAACCATGATTAACACAGCTGGTATTATTGTTCGTGAAGACCAAAGAGTAACAATTGACAGACTTGCAGACATGTTGCAGAGTTTCCATGGCAGTGTTTTTTTCAATTCTGCATAATCACTTACACATGAGACGTGTTTGTGCGAGGTGGGTTCCAAGATTGACACCTGAACAGAAATTGATGCGGGTGGAAGTGCATATGGAACTGCAACGTCTAGTTGAGCTGCATGGGAATGCATACCTGAATTCAGTCATTACAGGTGATGAAAGCTGGCTTCACCATTATGACCCAGAAGACAAATAGGCCTCCTCAGTATGGAAATCACCTGATTCTCTGACACCAAAGAAAGCAAAGGTTCAGTCAGCAGAAAAGGTAACAGTCATTTCGTTCGACTGCCGTGGAATGGTGTATCAACATCAGGTCCCTTCCCATACAACAGTTAATGGCAAGTATTAAAAGTCTGTTTTGGATGTCCTTGCTAAACACATCCAACAAAAATGACCAGAACTGTATCCCTCTGGTTGGCGCCTGCACCATGACAATGCCCACCCTCATGTGTCCAACATTGTTACACAGTATTTGGCCCGCAGAAACATGAATGTGTTCCCCATGATCCACACTCTCCAGACTTGCCCCCTGTGACTTTTATCTCTTTTCCTCTCTGAAAAAGGAACTAAAGGGAAAGCGTTTTGCTACTTCGGAGGTGGTCGTGAAGAAGGCTGAGACAGTTATAAAGACAATGTCAAAAGATGGCTTCCAGCTTATGTTCCAGGACTGGTAGAAGCATTGAGCAAAGTACATTCAACTCAGCGGAGAATACTTTGAAAAAGACCACACCAATCTGGACCAAGACTAGTGTATTTTATGTGTAAAAAAAAAAAAAAAAAAAAAACGTTCTCAGTCTTTATTGACTTGCCCTCGTAAATTTTTCTGCCACTGTAAATTTACTAAAAGCCCCTTAAAACATGATTTCAGTCATTGTTTCAGTTCATGGTATATTCTTTGTAGCTACATTTAATATTTTGTTTTTTCTGTTACAGAAATTTCCACTCCAAATATTTACTATCCAGGGCTCATCTGGGACTATTCATGTGGGACCATGTTTCCTTTCAATAAAGTAATTTACATGTTATTAACAATTTTATTAGCAGACTTCATAATGATGAATATGTTTGGAATTTAAATTTATGATTTACTATGTGTGATTCTGTGTGTGCATGTATGTCTGACTGTGATTTTGTGTGTGCCAGTGTTAACATGTATATGCATGGGGGTGTATATATTGTACGAATTTCTTAATTTACGCCAACCAGTTTGAGAGAATACTTTTAAGCCCAATTTTATCAATGGGTATTTAAAAAAAAATGCACCTACATCACTGACCGCCACTTTTGAAGTTTATAATACTCTGTAAAATATTTTGTTCTCAAATGTTTTGAAGTACATTATGACTGAAGGTTTTTATTTGTTAGGAAGGGTATTTAAAGTTGTAAATGCAGTAATTCCTCAGCTGCAGCTTAATTCATGGAAGCAATGCTCTAACTTTTAGCTCATCAATATTTTTAACACGGGTAATTTGGTAGCTTTAACATAAATTTTAACAAATTGAACTCAACAATGTTAAAGCAGTTAAACAGCTTGTTGCTCTCAACATATGTTGATGAAACTGGGCATTATCTATCATTCCTTAATTGTTAGGTATATGTGACATGGTCAAAGTAGTGTCAACATTAAAAACAAATGGTTTGATCCTTTCAGCTTTCAAATATTTCAAGCTTAAAATGTCTTAATTTGAAGAATATTTCCATTGAGATCCATAAAGAAATATTAAGCTTTAGACCCATCAGCTAAATTGCTTTAAAATAATCAAAATGATGGCAGTTGGGAGGCAAAGCTTGTCCTCAAAGCATCACTATTCCTCCGAAAGAAAGAAGCAATTAATATGTTCTCAAAATGTGCTGAAAATGGAGTACCTCCTGTGTTTGCTTAGAACGACTTTTAATAGGAATGACTTGAAATATTGGATGGGGTTTATCAGGCAGTTAAACAGGAAGTTAAAGCAATGTAAATTCATTCCAAAACTATTTTTAAATGGTTGTTTCATTAGCATTTTCTTTTTAATATTTAAAATTGCTTTGTAAGTTAAACTCGGATTTTCATTGAAAAAAATGTACCAAATCAGAATTCTTGCAAATACAGAAGTGCATATATTTAAAGAAGGAAGTTTCAGACTTACAGGGTAATCATTTTAAAAATGAATATCTCCTGATTATACACATTTTCATTGTACTTGTTGTTACTACTTAAAGTACTTTACAGAAGTGGTTTAGATTCTCAGAAGCTTCACACAGTAATTGCAGAATAATGGTCTTTGTAGTTTGTCTTTCCACTGCCTTATAATGTTTGAAATGCTCAGTAATAAGTTAGTGTGATACCTTTGGGAAGTAAAATTAATGTTGGTTTTGAATGGTTAGAGAAAGTAAGTAGCCTAAATGATTTGGTTTGTAACCCTTAAGTGGTAACATCTGACTGTCAGACTGTGGCGCTCTATTTTTCTATAATATTGCATATACTGATTATTCTGCAATCTTGAACATTGAGTTATGCATTATTTTTAACATTTGTCTTTGATGTGAAAACATGGCTTTGTAATTGTTACTACCTATTGTTATAAGTTTACCACTAATGCTTCATAGCTGGTGTTACTGTTAACGTAAGTATATTTTGCATATCTGTGATCCCTTATTTTACAAAAAAAGTAACTGTTTTATAGTATACTACAGAATGTTAAGTGACATATCAATGTTTTTATTTCAATGTAGAAGAAAATTTTGAAAGAGAACCTGAATGTAAATGTGTCAAAATCAACTGATAGTTCAGTTAGCCTTGCAGCTAGTATATGTTAGCGACTATGCTATGGTTCAGATGACTCCTTTGTTCCAGAGAATGATGGGTCTATCATACTCCAGTCATAATACTGACTGAAATTAATGAAAATGAACGTGAAAATGGTGAGTGCCATGACAATGGTAGTTTGGATTCTGGTACAACCATAGAAAAAATGATTGAGCACTCCAACATTTGAAAGCACATGTTACAGTGCTCAGTTATTTTTTCCATGGCTGTACAACAGAAGAAAAGAACAGTCAAGTTGTTTTGTTAATTTTAATGTTTTGTTTAAAAACAATTATATTAAACCAAGAAACATAAATATATAAGAAGTAAATTCAGTAATATTACTATATTATTGAATTCACTTTTTATGCAATGTGCAAATAAAATAAAATTAAAATTACAGGATCTGAGAGACTGATGTTACCTGTAATGTGACAAAATTTATGTTAGAACTTGAGGGTTAAAGGTTGTGATAGCTGTGCAAGTAAATCATACATTCACATATCATACATTTCCAGTAAAACCTCTGAATGATTAATTATTACTCAAATTGTGCAGCTGATAACAGGAAGGGATTGTGGAGAATGTTTATAATACTACATTAAGGTCCCACCCCACGTTTTTCTTATTATTGCCTTTAAAGTACACAAACCTTTGTAACCTGTTATAAGTAACACTCACAGATAATTGTAAAGTTTTCAAGTGCCTATTGTTCATATTTAGGACATAAGTTATAGAAATTCATGATTGCAAAATCCTAAAACAACATTTATTGACAGAGAATTTATGTGTCACAAATATCAGGCAAGAGTAGAATAACTTCAGAACTTAATATTTTTTAGAACTTCTCTTACATTCCATTAAGAGGTCAAATGGTTATTCAGGAAATACAGGGTCAGTTTTGGCATGTGTGCTGAGTTCAGGATACCTGTTAACACACAGTGGTGCATGGTGTGGACAGTAAGATGTTTAGACTGTCGAGCAATGAATTTGTTTAGTTGTGAGACAAACACCATTTGCAATAGTTATACCGTACCTTCTATTGTGTGGTATTACTAGTTATAACTAGCAATAGTGGGTTATCGTGTTTTGTGCATAGTATAAATGTGGCTTGCGAGGTTTATTGTGGAGCAGTGTATTTACACTGTGATTTGTTACATGAAGAAAGAAAAGGCTGATGCTGGATTGGTGGGAAAAAAATTTGCATGCAGATTCCCATAAATTTGGGTTTCAAAGAGGAGCACAATCCTAGGGCTGCTAAAGAAAGTAGTGAAAAAAGATTCCTTTTGGACAAGAAAGATATAAAGAGTTGAGTTCTTATAAAGTAGAAGCTGAATGAAGTCCATGCAAACTGTGAACATTTATCTAGGAAAAGTCTGCTTTGCAGCTCAGAAGACAGGAAAAGGTACAACATCGGTTTGAATTGCCATGAAGTTATTAAAGCTAAAATCATAAAACATCACATCAGTGTATGAACTGAAACCAAGTTAATCTGGCAGCTTGACTACATTTGTGTAATGGGCCCCTGCAGTCAGATCAGGACAATAAAATGGACTCGCAGCTAATTTTCTTTCTGATGGAGCCTGGCTTAATCTTAAGTGAGATGGTGAGTTCTAAAAGCAATAGGTAGTGATCATCCTCAAATCCTAGATCTACCCAGAAAATTGTCACTTCATTACATTAAAATGGGCATGTGATGTTCTGTTAATTGAAACTGCATTACAGGACCAATCCTCATCATAAAGAATTATCAGTTATTGATACATACATTGCCAAAATACTAGTCTTTTTTGAGAAGCTAACAAAGAGAAAGCATACACATGGGTCAAGCAAGGCCGCAGCTCATGACAGTACAACAAAGTAGGACAATTTTCTTCACAGTTTGATAGTCATTACATATATCAACCTCTCACTTCTGTGACTTTGCCCCTTTTTACTCTTATCTCTAAAAAATTAGCAGATTGTATGTACTGTTCAAACCTGCACACTGAAAAAGAATTGAAACAAAACATTTGCCATGAAATTTTGTTAATTTCTGAACACACATTGTCTTGAGCCATGAATATTGTATGTGCAAATATCAGAGTTAAGGCACACTTCCAGCTTCACAATATGCGCTTTCATGTTCAACTGTGCAGTTGAACTATGCTCGGCAAGCAGCTGGTCTGTGGTAGGCTTGGCTGTCAGTAAGTGGTCTGTGAAGTGTTCAGGAAGTTTGCCAAAATTGACCCTTCAATATGAACTAAAGAAGTGCAAATGCATAATAATTATGTTTATTTGCATTTGGTTGTATTACTAAAAAATATTTAGGAGACTGCAATATATGCATATATCTGTAATATTTTAATGATTTGTGTGTTAATCACAATATATGTAGCGAACCGGGAATTAAGAGATAGACTAGTATCATGCATCTGGTTACAAACCACTTTGGGTCAAACAGATGTATAATAATATAAAATTATTTGCAATTTATTGGGAACTACGGAAAAAATGCAGCATGTACAGTGTTATAATATTTTAGTGATTTCCATGACTAATCATACCCTGTTGATAATTAGATGTTGGGGAAATAGTATAAATATAATTAGCTTATATCCCTAAAAATGCTACACATGTAGTCAGTTGGTTGCATTGTGATAATGTGAAATAGTACTATCTGCTTTACTTCTCTATAGTTTTTTGCTAGCGAGTCATATTTGCACAAATCAGGAAATATGTATCAAACAATTGGATTCATTAAACTTAAGGGATTAAATTAATATATTGTTTGGCAGATGTGAGTAGAGGATATTATTAGTGCAGTTATGATTATGATGCAGTTGATACAACTTAAGATAATCTCAAGTTTCAAGTGTCTCATATTACAATTTTAAAGTGAAATTAAAGCAAAAATGCAACAATATTGCATTGCAGTTCTAGGGTTTTTACATCAATATGAACATTGGGGTAATATTCTCCACATAGTGGTGTGAACAATGTTTCTAGTAATTACAATCACTGCTGCATATCATTTTTAAGAGGAAGTGTCTTCATCATAAAATATCACAGGTACGCAAGATATAACAAACTCCAGGAACAACAATAGTTAGTGTGTTTAACATTTAAAAATTCATTCCTCAGTTTAAAATCTTATTTGTAAGATTTTTATAAAAAGAAACAGCTTTGTTTCATTGTCAGATACTATGCTTTTAAGAAACACAGATGAATTTGTAAAAAAAAATAGAATAGACGAAAGCATTTTTACATTTTTCAGTGATACATGTTTATTATATAGAACTCACAGGTTTTCCTGGTAATGTCCTTCAGCAAAGGTTTAATGAGTTAGCTTACACTTAGAAAACAAATCAGTGAGTAATTTATAACAACAAACAGCTCTGCTTCCCTATATTACATTTCAAGAGTACACACAGCACAGTTGGCTGTATAGTTTTGTGCAGTTTGGGTGTATGCCATTGCCAATGTTTTAATGACAATTGCTTAGGTACTAAGATGACAATGTCATTATGTCAAAACTAAAAGGAATACCTCTACATAGTTGAAGGTGGATAGTGTAATACATGTAACTGATATCACTGGGAGTGTGATAATTTGTTTTGTAGTTAATGTACTACTTCAAAGCAGGAACGTGAGAGTAACATACACAACATCTATGTGCCATTCCTGCTTCTATGTGACATTGCTCCTGTAAAGGCAAATAAGTGATTTGGATTTAACCTCTAATTTAAAAATGCCATTCATCAAGAACTAACACACAACCTGTAAAGGAATGTGTAGTCCCAGAAACAATTAGGATTTCCTTATACCTGCACCACTGAAATGCATTATCTGGATGTCAATCATAGAATACCGAATCAGGAAAATACTTTCACTTTAAATACATGTAGTGAGTTACGTTCAGTGTCAGATTTTCTAATTCCAATTATATTAACTACTTTCAGTTATGTAAGTTTCCCTCAGCTTAGTATTTCCAAATACTGCAATTTGAGACAAAACAGTGACAAGATTTTATTGTAGTTTATGATTAAGTATGTGTCTCCACATTATCTTTAATACCTTCACTTCAGATGTAGCTGCATAAGTTAATCTATAGAATCTCTAAAACATATTGCAGATAATATTTTAGGTGAACTATTTTTATAAATATAAGAAAGCTTTAAATTTCATTCTTTGTAGCAAATGGAAATTTTTTGTTTTGTGTGATTTCAACTTTTTGTTTACCTTGTTTACGTATTAGCAAATAGGGCTTCACATACTGGCAGTGGCATGCTTACCATAGATTGCTATTGAGAGTAGAACCTTTTGGTTCACAAGTGACTGACTTCAGCTCCTGGCATACCTAAAGCATCTAACAATAGAATGGACAGTATGGGTGCAATTTGTTCTTTCATATATAGAGAGCATTGTACTCTGCATTTTTCAGGCCTTCTCTTGTTTCCTCGAAGTATATCCAGGCAACTTCTTGGGAATTTTTTCTCTTAAAATGTCCTTATGTGGCATTAGAGGCAGCTTAGACCTGGCAATAGTCATACTACACCACACTGTTGTAAAAAAAGGAGAAGCTAAAAAAATATGTTACAGATATGTTACATTCTGACCTTTATAGGAAGTATTTTAATGATTATATCTGCTATTTTTATATACGTTTTTTATGTAACAGTGAAAAACATTTAAATAGTTATATTAGTTATGGTCAAACTAATGTAGAAACACAGTGCCAAAGTTTTAAGGGCAGCAAGAAAGCATCAAGATTACATGTGTATATGGACACATCCGGAGTTATGTTAGTACTAATAGACCTGAGCAAAACTAGAATGTATATTTTATTATGAAGCATTCTTGTTGAGGCAAACATGACTTCAAAAACCCTTCAGAAGTCTTTGTGTGAGAACACATCTTTTTTTTATTTTAATGAATTGGAAGAAATGAAGAAAAGGTGGGAATCATACAGAGCAAATAATGATTCTCAGGGTTTCTACTAGTGCTGGGCAGATTCAGTGAAATTTTTTAATAGTTTTAAATATACAGCTTATATTTGAATACATTATTCATGAGACTTTGATTCTGGTTCTCCAATACAGTCAATTAATTTGAAGACATGAATGCACATAATGTATTCAAATACTTCAGTTGTCTGCTCTCACACTGGTTTCTAAAATCAGAACTGGTTGTATTTACAATGTTTGCCTTTTATAATTCAAACCTTAGAGAATATTTGAAATAATAAAATTCACACTAGGAAACCTCATTGGCCTCACAAAATAGGACTTCCTTACATGGGGCATAAAAAATTGAACTTAGTACTAAGACTAAAATCCTTCAAACCTGTTTCATAAAGAAACATTAACATACTGTTTTCTGTTCAGTATTACATTTTGGTTTTTATTTTACATTAGTAAAAGACCTTAATGATTTTACTCAGCTGGAACATTTTCTTGAAATTACTTCACGCAACAGAATTTTATTTTTCTTTCATAAAAGTGAATTCTATAACCAACAAATGCTTTTATTGATCCTAAAGTGTCTATGGATATCATTATACAAGGAATTTGACTAAAAGTGTAAATATATTAATAAGCTGTAAGTATAAATGAAGGGCAATTGAATGGTGTCTTTTTTTTTTCTTTTCTTCATAAAAAAAAAGCCCAGGATGGACAGTGTATCATTGACATCCAAGTGCAGTAGCAACATGCTGCAGTAACCAGCAAGATCATCACTCACTAAAGCACCTCTGTAGTAGTTGCATTTGTAATCTGTTTTTGTTCAGTATCCAAAAAGTTTATTTGAACAAAAATGTTGATTCATAGAACATATGTGAATGTAAGATGACAGATCCTTGAAATCTTCGAATTTTGCCCATCACTAGTTTCTACCTAATGTGACATACATAGTTAGAAGTTTCATTAGTGAGCAAATAAAGGAAGATGGAATTTCCAGCTACAATTAAGCCACATATTAAATTAAGATGATCAGTATTGTTCTGTAATGTGAGTTTAGCACTTGGAAATCTTCCCTCCCCAATCTACATTGTACATGTGCAAAACTCGGAAATAGGACCAGGTTTGGACGTGAATAAACTTCTAATTTGCACAGCAGCACTGGGTGCAAAGGAGACTGCTTTATTATGAATTTTAGTAACATTTTAAGGCATATTTGCACAAGGTTCAGGTTTACATGGCAGAGAGAGAGATGATGCTAGAGGAGTGACAAGAACCTCTTCCATCTGAATGTGATGCAGGCTTTCCTTAATGAATATTTCCACCATCTGAATAAGAGAGTGAGTGTTATCTTGAAAAGAATGAATGAGAATTGCAAAATCTGAGAATACAAACCATGACATTCTTGTCATCAAAATTTGAAATTATGCTCTTCCTTTTCAACATATGACGTGTGTGAAAGAACTATGGTATAATATTTTAGGTATTTCTAAAATTGCTTTACAGCCTTCTTAAGTATAAGCACCTAAAGAGGCATTGCACACTGAGACTGATAAGCCTAAAATTTGACACACTGAAGTGCACAAAATTTCAAGTCACAATAAATGTTGTGAAATGCTTTTATGGTTCATTGAATTATATAAGTTTTTATGGTTTGTGTGAGCATCTGAATAAAAATTGTTCAGAAACAAACTCTGATACATCATATTTAATCATTTATATTGGATGAAATTAGAAATGATACCTATCATTCAACCACTGAGAATACTGGTACTTCTGACAATACTGTGCATAAATCAGCATTCTTCATAGAACATTTCTGCATTCTTTTATACAGGATTATGCAGAAAGGAATAACGTATTTGAGATTTTGTTCCAGAAAACTGAAATTCAAAAATACATTCTATGCATCACTAAATAAAGGAAAGTTCAAAGTTTTTAAAAGCAAGCTTAGAACCTCTATTTAGTGGCATAAAGATATGCTGTTTTTAATTGAAAAAAATGGTGACTGGGAAAAATAATTTTGATACTGTAGTTTGCTATGAATCAATTTTTCAAGTGCAACAAATCACTTGTGCAGTAGCTTCAGCAAACAACTGCCTCATCATAAGTACACTCGTTGCATGAAAAGTAGGATAACTAGGAACCAATTGACTTGCTTCTGACAGAAAATGGATTACTGCTTCACTGCATCCATGCAATTGTGTTGTTAAATGCATACAGACTCAGTGGCCATAAAACTAACACTTAAGAAGTTTCCTCTTCAGTGATGTGCAAAATGCGTTTGTCTTGGACAGTTTAAATATGTTATTTCTTTATACATAACGTAGTATATAAGCATTTTCATATATGCACTTTATGGTAATGTTATCTTCTATCTCTTCTGAAGCTCTCAGATAGTCCTAAGAGCTATTCTAATTAAAGAAACACTCCCCATTCAGCTAGGAATTAAAGCTGAATCCTTTGGATTGAGAAGATATTTTTGATGTATTCAAAAGGGGAATGATGCAAGAGTCCTAGGTTGATAAGTACTTAACCCCATCCCATCCTGTATAATGAAACAAAATGAAGCTGAGGGTCTGCATCACTAATAGGAAGTCATTTAATAAATTAAAGGGTAAAATTGTAATAAATTCTCCCCCCCCCCCCTCTCTCTCTCTCTCTCTCTTTAAGTGGGAATATCTTTCTTAACAGCATAAAATTCTTGACATAAAAGTTGCAATTTCTATGAAAGTCAGAAATAAAGTTGTTAAAAAGTGATGGCTTGCAGTTTATAAATCTCTCACTTCAGCACAAAGGTACCTAATCATAGACATCATTAATTTTAGAATTAAACTTTCTCTACAGAATGGCATGCTTGTAGGAAGAAAATTTATTTTTCAGTGTATATAAAACTTTGAATGTGTGCTTGCAAAAATGGGCTGACAAGCCTTTTATCAGAACAAAGAAAAATGAACAGTTGCAGATCAATAAAACAAATTGCCCATAGATTGTAGCATGCTAGGGCTTCACTGGCAGTAATTTATTGCATTAATGAGCAGTACTATATTGCATATCTTGTGGAGTAACACAGAATGGCTACATTCACTATTTCATGAACTACAGCCACTGCTTTGACTGAGGTCTGGCTGCACTGAAGTACACAAAATGAATTTAGTAATATCCACTGTTTGGGATCACTTCTCAGTTTCTTATCATCTTAAAGGGTGCGAATCATAAGTACTGACCAATGAAACATTGGAATACAGCACTAGAAGTGTGTCTCTAATGAGAGCAGAAATGAGGGGGAGGGGTGGGTATACCTGACGTAGTTAAACCACGTTTTACTTTCATTTAGCTTTATCTCCAAATTCTTAATGTCTGCTATACAAAAGGTTGCAAATGTTGCTTGAAATAAGCAGCACTTACTGAGTTAAATGATTCTATGTCTCAGAAAAACTTTTTCCTTAGAATCACAAAAACATGTAAAGCTTTACAGTAAACATAGCATGTACCGTGTTGTCATTGGAGAGGGATAAAATGAGGGGTAACAATTTACTAAGCGACAAAAAAAAATCAATACTTGCCCAGCCAGTAGCATGATAGTGATGTGCTGTCATTGCAGAGGGGCAGAGAGAGGAGGGGAAGCTACGAAGGCCTTGTTAAACAATCGTGATACCCTTGCATTTTACTAAATTTGTTTTCTGTACCAGGTAATGTACAGTGTGAAGTGGGTGTGCATTGCAAGATGATTAGCACTTTTTCTTTCTGGTTTATGTCTTTCTTAAACCAAAATGGAAAAATTATACCTTTTTGTTTAAGAGTTATTTTCTTCCCAGCTTCAACTTTCGCATTTCTATTCCTATAATTTTTACTCTTACTGATTCAGTATCAAGCACCAATTTAATGAGCATAGATTGAAAAACACAGCTGGGAAAGACTTGTGTGTTCAAGATAGCCACAGTGATCCACTGCTAGTGGATCCAGGGCTGGGGCAGCAAGTTACTGCAAGAAAATGAAGCCTGGTCTGTTGTCAGCAGTAAGACCTGGAACCTGCTGTTGCCATTCATACTTTTGCAATAAAATACTGCCTATGTAGCCTCATCCAGGTAAGAGTATGATTCGAATTTTTAGGCACTGTTCATAAAAATAGTAAACGACTTGCTCTGCAATGAACGTGTCTTCAAATCAGTGAACCAGAATTTCAAAGTTAATTTATCAGTGCAATGTGACGCATTATTCTGTCACTGCTGGATTGCATCAGAATTCCTTACATTACATCATTTGCAAATTATTATACCCCTGATAACAATGACTTAATTCAGTGGTGAAAGCAAAAGTGCAGCTACAGATAGAGCATATGATTGATTAGTATAATCAAAATGACAGGGTATGTTTATCCCGCAAAGTTATTTTTATTAATGGCGTTATAAGGTATTATATGAGCACTTAAACATTCCATGGTTTCCAATACTGTATCTCATTTGCTTGATGTTCCATTACTTTGTTTAAAGGTTGTTATTTTAAGAATCTCATTAATGTGCAGCTTAATTATATAAAGTTTTTGGTTGTATTTCTATGACAGTAGTTGTAACAGTTGTGGATTTGTTCAAGTTTTAACTAAATAGAGCACCTATTTGTAATTTTATAAGGTAGGAAAATGTTGTAATTGCAGAATTGTTTCTATTGTAAAAGTAGGTGTAACTTCAGTATGTTAGAAATTTTAAGTGTTTGGACAGCTGGATTACGTACAAAGAAGCACAGTTAAATCTTCTCAGCATTCCAGTTTCAAGAGCATGCCACTTCAGTTTAAATCCAATAATTTCATCACATTTTCCAGTATTAACATTGATTGAAGTAGTACTTAGTGTTTAAAGCTGATCTGTCCTCAGAGCATTTCAACTTTGTGGAATGATACTCTTTTAACATCGCATATTAGTGATTTATAGGTTTTGGAAGCAGCATTTGGTTTTATTGTATATGCGTTAATGAGTGATCACAGCAGTCTAAATAAGCCTCTTTCTTTTAAGCATTATAATAATGTCTGAGCTTTGTTTTGATAAATATGATAGAACTGATGAGAAAAACATTCCAGTATCTTTTTATAAATGTTTAGTCAGTAGAACTAAATTTATGTATAAGTGCAAAAAGAAACAAAGAAAGGTAAAACACTGTGAATTGAAGGTACTGTGCTCTGTTTAGGGAATTTTGTGTTATGAAAATGAAACAATATGTAAGTTGTGCACAAAGACTTGTCTTGGTTTGTTTTCCAGTTCCTTGTTTATCCTGTTTTCTTTGCTTTATTACTATTAGTAATTTCTATTATAGTAATAAATGAGTAATCATAATTTTCCAAATGTGGTTGTGCATTGTTTGAAGCATAATATAACACTCTGTACCAGGCCCACTTACTGTACTTGCTCCCCCAAAACTATTTATTTTAAGGATTTTCAATATTTAAGATTTTACTTTATGGTACAGCACTTGAAAGCTACAGTCGTCTGCTTCAAAATAAAACTTGCTAAGTAAACACATACAGTTCATAAAACATTTTGGTAATTGACGTAAACCACCTTGAAAAGGTTTCAAACTGGGTTTTTCAAATGATATGCGAAACATGCCTTCAAATTAACCATTATGTTCCATTTCAACTATATCACTACAGTAAGTGCATTCAAAATCATCTAAATAATTAGCTATTTCAGCCATTCCCTCTGCAGTATATGTTGTCCATTTTCATTGACTCATATTCCTATAAACATTGTCTTCTCCACATGAGCAGTGCATAATGTCGACACAGCATTTTGTTTTCATTAACATGTGAGTACAAATGCCAAAGTATTATCTGTTGACAGAACATGATACTAAGCTTACAAAGAAAACAATGCAGCTCATAGAAATGGCAGGCTTGGTAATTTTCTAAGAACAGTGCCTGTAAAATACATGGGCGTGGTAGCGAGTGTTAAACTGTTTAAACAATACTCATATTTAGCAGAAGTTATTTAAAGTGAGAAGAGCTTTATATCTATTTGCTCAGAAATGAAACTATCCTCAAATTAATGCAGCTCCAAACAAAGATATTGAACCAGCAAGTTCTGAATTTTGTGCACAGTACAAAAATCAAATGGATGCTTTTCTAGCATAAGAGTATTTTAATGTATGAGAGTACCTGCTTGATCAATGTGTTCTAACATAGCATGATCATGAAAGTATAACTAAAAAGCATGTCATTAATTGTACTTTTTCAAGAACAAATAAATATTACAAACTCTGAATAAGTCTTCGTAATTCTCCAGTTTCCTGGATTAAAAAAATGTTAATTCCTCCCAAGAGAATTTCACAAGTGTCATATTCCTTGGATAGTCATGTATTAAATTTTAAGCTTTGGAGCATTCATCTGTTGTACGAATTGCCAACTCCCTCATTGTATAATTCAAGTATAATGGAGTATGATAGTGCTCTTGTTTTCTACCTCTTTTTAAGAATAAAAAAGGTATAGCTTAGTAAAAAGCTTTTATATTTTTAGTTTCTCTAAGTATTGATGCATATTTAGCTTGGTTTGGCTTAATTTAACAGATTCAAATGGTAGAAATTGTATGAAGTTAGATCATATTGAACATTGTTTCTTAAAAGCCCCAAATTATAATTGTACAATAAAATTATAACTGTAGATAAGAGGTGCAGTCAGGACTGAAAAATTCAATCCCATAGCTGGGAATTGAACCACTGATCTTCCGCTTATCAGGTGGCTGCTTTAACCACTAAGTTACCACGGTCAACTTGCCAGCATGCTGGGGTATTTAATGTCATACTGGCAAGTTGGCCATGGTAGCTTAGTGGTTAAAGCAGCCACTTGATAAGCGAAAGATCAGTGGTTCAATTCCCAGCTATGGCATTGAATTTTTCAGTCCTGATTCCACCTCTTAAACATTGCTCACACACGACTTGTGTGTTTAAGAGCACCAGCAGTATGTTGGCATAAATGAAAATAACTGTACATGTTCATACACATTACATCAGGCCTTTCCAACTGAAGTGTCACCAAGGCCCACCTACAGCACTGGTGCTGAGCTGAGTACCAGAGAGGTGGGGGAAGGTGAATTGGCAGAAGCAGAACCAAGATGATATTGTGGTAGCGGTAGTCCAAGTACCTGTGGTACATTGGCGATTGAATAGGACGGGTTGTCAAGTCGGCATGCTGCTTACCTATGCAATTATTATTAATGGCAAGTTTGGTAAGACACAAACACACCATTTGTTCTTTACATATATTTTGGTTACTCTTGTGTACATTTACCATTTAGGTGTATTTTTGAGACCATTTCATGGCAACAAATTAATTAATATTCGGTGCAATAGTTTTGGCAGTAGAAATTTGCAGCACTGCCTCTATGGCAGCATCCTGCTTTTACTTTTATTTAAACTCATAATTGAAAACATCTGTTTGCTTGCGTAAGTTGTACCAAACATTGACACAAATTTTGAGGCAGTGCATGAATTTTGGGAAATCTCTGTCAATACCTTTGAAATATTGAATTAAAATGAGTGCTGTTGGTAGTACCTGTCTTTTAGGATTGCATCGTACTGTAGTCCTATCAGCTCTGTTTGGAAATTTGATGGGGCTTTTACAGTTTAGGTGCCACAGCGTTAATTTCTTTGACAAATTAAGCGTTTGACTTTCCCTTTGGTATTGGCAACAAAATCTGCCCATGAAGAATTAAACATCTTGTAACAAAGGAAAAGCAGTAATAACTGCTGCACTATCTGTTAAATCCTATTTAATGCCACGTCTGCATTGAGAAAAGGGAGTGAGAGACAATATGTTCATATTACTGTCTGTCATATACATGCAGTAGCAGTAGCCCCTGCGTGCCACAGTGGCACAACCCAGCACTAAGTGCTCGAGCTGGAAAGGCCTGCATTACATGGTGGAAGAGATACAGATGCCCATAGCACAATAGCATCATCTACACCAAGATAGGCCAGGCTGGCCTGTTTCAGCTCCGAGATCATCCCAGCGACATTTAGGTCTTCCAACACTACCGTTCCCTTCAGGTTTATATCCTGCAACTATTTTAGTTATTATTTGAAATCCGTGTTACATGATCTGCCCAACTTTGTTTTGTATGTAGATATTTTAGTATTTAAGGTATATATTTTTAGATGTTCTCTGATAGTGTCATTCCTCATGTGATCTAAACAGGTATATTCTGCAATGCTCCTTAAAAGCTTAATTTCAGCTGTTTCCACCATTCTTTTATCCCTTCTGTTCATTGCCTAGTTTTCGGAACCATATGTCATTATTGGTATGGCCATCACTTTATACAACTTCATAGTTTCATGTTGAACTTAATTTTCAGAGTTTGTTTAAGCCTTCCACATATATTCTGAAATTTATATAATATTTGTTTTATATCTCTATTATAAAATAAAATATCTGGTCCCAGGTAATTAACATGCTGTACTTGTTCTATTGTTTTATCTGTAGTTATTATTTTTGATCTTACCTGATCTTTCCCTAGAAAAGCCGTAGTCTGTTTTTTGTGTTGAAATATATAAGTTTGTTAATCCTTATTTTCTCCAATTGATGGGCTGCTAATTGAAGCGTATTTTCATTTCCAGCAAAGATTACTTGATCATCAGCAAATTAGATTGTATTCAGATTAGTAGAGTTCAGTTTAAAATTACTTCTCAGTTGGGATTGCCACTCCTCAACTGCTGCATCTAGGTATATACTAAAAAGAGTAGGCAACATTGCGCAGTTCTATCTTACTCCTAAATTTATTAATGCTGTTTTCATGCTCTCATTGCATCCTTTATGCTGATGATCTTACCTTCATACATATGTCATACCATAGCAGTAAGATGTTCTAGGTATCCTTTGTCACACATTATTTCCCATAATTTTTTTCAAGAACTTTGTCAAATGCTTTTATATAATCAATAAATAGTAGATGTGTTTCCAAATTGTATTCTCTTCATTTCTCTATTATCTGCCGTACCATAAATATGCAGTCTGTACAGGGCCTTACTCTTCTGAGTCCATGTTGTTGGTCGCTTAATAGGATTTCACATATATTATTTAGATGTTCACTTAAAATTTTAGCAAATATTTTGTAGCCCACGTTTAAGAGACTTAGACTTCTATAATTATTTAATTCACTCCTGTTTCCTTTCTTGAAAATTGGTTTAACCATAGCTCTTTTCCATTCATTGGGGATTGTAAGGTACACCAACATATGTTTAAAATATTTAAGTATCTGGATTTGATTTTGGCCAATGAGTATTTCATTAATTCCAGATTTATTTCATCACATCTTGGTGCCTTATTACTTTTGAAGGTTTCCATTGCTTCTAATAATTCGTTCACTGTGATTGAATCAACCTCAACCCCTTCCATGTAAAAAAGGTCATACTCATAAAGCTCAGAAAAAAGCACAATGGCACGAGGAAGAATTCTACATGTCATACTGAATGAAGTACAATAGGAGTCACTCTCTCTGGAGATGCCCAACGATATTTTGGTGCGAAACGTGAGTTACTTATTCCATCGACTGGACCACGGCCTACAATCCCGGAAACTACGTTGTATTGAATTAACACCGGCCGCGAAAACCTAAGCATGTACATTAAAACTCAAGTTTTCGTAATATTTTTATTTGAATTCGCACCACTCTGCAGCAGTATGTTTCAAAACCAAGTTTGGGTCAACAGCATCTATAGTCAGCTGCAGAAAATTGATGTTGATGAGGTATGCAATAACTCTGGCCGCATCTCGTGTTAATCCCGCTAACATCAGTACATTTATAGTCGTGAATAAAAAGCAATTCGCGAACTGTTCTGCTTTTTATATGAGTACTCTTCAATTTGAGCATGATTTGCACACTTGGTTACTTACTATTAAAGCAAATGTAGGTTAAGAGGTGCGCGAATTTCGGGGACGAGAGTATACAGATAGTTACATCCCAGACGGGGTGCCTCTTCCTCGCAATCGCTCTTCTTAGAGTTGTCTGCTGATGGCGTCACGAGGAGAGTGGCCGTGCTACGAAGGGCAGGCAGTACCGATATTCACACGTGCAATTCACAATTTCACAATGTAATTCAAATCCCATCGTAGTATCTGTAGTTACCTTGCATTCTGACATGAAATAGTCCACGTAGGCGTTTTAATTGAAAACAAAGCTCTCATTTCGTAAAACAGGAAAGAAAACGATGCATAGGAAGAAGGAACAACAAAGTGTGCCACAAGATCGTCCAATTGTTATTTTGTTAAGAGGTTCCAGGATACTTATTACTAGGCTTACCATATCACCCGTTTTTACCGGGGGTCACCCATTTTTGAGACCCTTCTCCGACCACCCGTTCAGTTTTCGAATATTTCGCGAAACCACCCGTTTAGTTAACAGTAAAAATATATTATTTGTTTATTACTTCAATTCATTTTGAAAATGAATTCACACTCCTCCGCGCCTTTAGCAATTGCTTTGTATGCCCTCCAGCGGGTCTACTATCCTATATGACATTACGTTGGAGGACAGTAGTTAATTTAAAAAAAAAAAAAAAAAACTAGCGGGTTTTTGCTGATCTCTGGTTAAAGTTTACACGTCGGTCTGGTTGGCTCAGTTGGTTAGACACTGGCCTACTGATCCCAAGGTCACGGGTTCAAATCTGGCTCCGGCCGATGGTTTTTAAGTGTGCTTAAAAACAACAGCTCTGTGTCAATAGATTTACTGGCATCTAAAAGAACTGCGGGACGAAATTCCGGCACACGGGCGACGCTGATATGATCTTAGCAATTGACAGCGTCGTTAAACAACAATATAATTATGCATCTGTACGCCGCATCACTTTCTCTTCTTTTTGTGTTCTGGGTGAAGACGCCATGAACTGTAAAAAAGAGAAGTTTCACCGTCAAGTTTTTGTTTCCAGTGAACGAAACTTACATATCCTTGTAGCCTGGACTGACTAGTTTTGCCGATATATCATATACAGATCAGGATGCCAAAAGAATTATAGGTGCAAGTTTAAAATTAGTTACGAAACTGAATATCCTTTTCTGCGCCAGGGGAGAACAGACATGAAAGCAGAATGCACGCTATGCAAGTGAGTAATTTATTTTTATAACAGTATTGTTACTTATTCATATATTTGATTATGCACTTTTAAGTTAATATCTAATACATTATAAATGTAACTGTTCAATCAGTTAATTTTCATTTAAAAATTTGCTTCGTAGCGTTTCTGTATTTTAAATTCCATTTCCTATTCACAACTTCTGTGTACACAAGCCATTAAATATAATCCTGTTTCATACAAAGCAATTAAAAAAGTCTTAAATGTTCCTACGGCAAAACTTTCACGGGAATTAAATACTCAGGGAGCAGCACTATCACTCAATTTATTGAACTGAGTGCTACTTCCGCACGTGTTGCCAACTGCCAATGTCGTTCATTTGCGATCAAGCGGCATCTTAAAAATAATATATTTGTAGGTTTTTAAGAAACTAATGTGGTTAATAATACTGAACTTTTGTAGTTTTCCAATCCTTTCTATTTTGCCATTGGTCATTTTATTTTCCCAAACCTGCTAATTCAGTTGTTTTTCCGATCCTGTTTGGTTTGGTTTATAAATGTTCAGAATCAGTTGTGTCGTTTGGAACCTCAAGAGAGAGGAAGAAAGTAATATTTATGCCCTCACACCCATTTCCTTTAGGATTAAAGACATTATATACAGTGTGCTTAACAAACTTCCATACAAATTTCACTGTGTGGGTCACCTATGTTCACTCATGATGTAACGTACAAATACACGTTAATGATATATTCCTATTATTACTTAACCATTTTTCTCATGTTAATGAGCATAACTCAATTCTTATTGACTTGCACGGTTGAAACTGTGACTTGTATATACATTACTATTATAGACTAAGTACCTAATCTACCTAGGAGCTAAGTAAAATAGTTTTGTGTCAAAAGAAAGACAAGATTTCAAAATCTATTCTTGTTTCAGCTGCTATTTTTCCATCTCGCATGGAGGGCGTTCGAACATATTAAATCACAGTGTGACAGACACAAGAAAAGTAAAGCTGCCCAGGATAAAACTAGAAGTTTGACAAGTTTTTTCCAAAAACATGTAGTGAAACTGATTTAAAAATTGCAGCAGCAGAAGCTGCTCATTCATTTCACACCATTAAGCACCACCAGAGTTTCAACTCCATGGATTGCACCAGTAAACTTATCACAAATACTTTGTCCAATACTGCAGTCAACTTTGCATGTGCAATAGTGACAGAAGTGATTGCACCTGACTGTCTTTCTTTCCCTGATTACCCTCCTCTAGGACTTACAAGCCAGCCTAGGGTCAGATGCCTGTTGGAGAGCAGAGGGACCTCTGGACCAGACAGAGTGAAGACCTGGAAGCAGGTGGTCAAGTGAGGATGATATGAAATGCAGGCGAAATGGATGATTGGAAGGGTGATACTGGATACTGGAGCAATTGGTGGAATGAATGGCGGGGAACCGGAGAACCCGGAGAAAACCCACCCAGACGGTGGTTAGACGGGAATTGGTCTAACCACTCACTTATACTTCCAGACTCAGGGAAGGATGAGGAACAATCCTGGCTAACCCCCTGCCGGGGATCGAACCCGGGACCCCTTATACACCAGGCAGGCACTCTACCAACTGCGCTATGGGCCCAGCCCTGACTGTTTTAATGAACTAAAAACTGTATTGGAATCAGTTCATTACATTGGTGGCAGTACCGATGCTAGTAATCACGGAAATGGAAACCGGCCTCGGTAGCGTGATGGTTAGCGTGTCTACCTCACGTTTAAGAGGTCGCGAGTTCGAATCTCGCTTAGGGTAAGTTATCCGGGTAAGGTTTTTTCCGAGGTTTTACCTTATCCTGAGAAGACGAATGTCGGGTAACTTAAAGCTCTATGGACCTTGGGCTCATTTGAGCATCATGTCACCCATTTTATTCATGCACCGTCCGATATGACAACGTTGCGGGACGTTAATTTAAAAAATGGAAATGTAAAGCTTTTCCCCCTAGTTGTACAGCTTTTTACTCCATCTGAAGGTGGTATGCAAACTAAACTTATTGATTTGCAATCGCTCCCCAATGAAACGTCCGATATTCTTGCACAATACATTTTGGAAGTACTTAATAACCACAACCTCTCAAGAAAGGTTGATTTTGGGAGAGATAACGCAAATGTAAATTTTGGTGGTTTTAATCGGGCTGGGTCAAATAATCTGTACCGAAGGCTCAAAAATGAATTGGGTGATCATATTTGAGGAAGTGGGTGTTCTTGTTATATTTTGCACAATGCTGGGAAGGTTGCATGTGATATTCTGAAATTGGATGTGGAAGCACTCATACATAAAGTATTTTCACATTTTTCAATTGAATCACCAGTTTGAAGAAGGGAATAATTCCAAAAACATGTTTTTTGGGAATTCGAAAAAAAAAATTCATAGTGTGTTTATTTTTAGTTCAACGTAATTTTACCTTATGTAAGAAAATGTTTATCTCTTCATTAGGAAAGAGGTTGGTATGCTAGCAATTACTTAAATTTACTTCTAACTCAGTAATTAGGACTATAAATAATAGGGTTTAATTCCTTCTTAAAACTGTTAACATTTTATCATCATGAAAGAACAATAAGTATAAAAAATTACATACATTTGAAAATACAAGTACTTTTACACTAGTTTAAATGAAAATACAATGAATAGCATTACAAACAGAAATTATAAAGAACATATATTTTGAAGTCGAAATTGTGAACGCCATAATTATGGACATAAGAGTGCGTCACATGGCAGAATTAAATAATCAGGAAATGTTAAAGTCGTTACATGTATAAAGCTACAGAATCTGGAAGGATTAGTTACGGTTAAAATTGCCAGAAGGGACACGTGATGTTGCAGGCAAGTCATTAGTGGTAAATTCCAGGTAGTCAGTACATAGTAATACCGGTTTTCCTGGAAATCGCTCAGTGCAGATGTTGAGCAGGAAAACAGGGGAGGGCCGCGGAGACTTCTTCGAAACCCGTCGTAGGGGTAATTATGAGATGAACATTGAGAGCGTCATGACGTGGAGTTTTCGCGCCATGAAATTGGAGGGGTTTTTGAGGGGAAGTCCGAGGTGACTTTTGACCGGGAGCGCACGGAGCAGGCACTTGCCCTCCAGAACCCAGACGGAACGGGTCAGTACACTTGTCGCCCAGATCTCCGAGCGAGTACTTCAGTCAGGGGACTTGTATTCCGGATCCTCGAATGTGAGGACACATTATATTTAATAGTAACAATCTTCGGTCTTAGTAAAGACACAGTAACGACTTAACGTTGCTAATAGCGATCGGCAAATCTCACGCATTCTTATTTTGGTGAGAATAAAAGTGTTTCAACGAGAGTTCTGGCTTTTATTCGAAAACACCCACGCATACCCAGAAATTAAGATCACATGCCAGAGCAGCCGGAGCAGAAATCACCTGAAAGCAGCATTCCGCATAGGATAGCGGAATTGAGGAGCGGGTAATACCGCATTAATTTATAGTAATATCTATACAATATGTTGCATTATGTTTTCACAAAATGTACTCCTCAATCCCCCTCTTCACTTTGTGTTTCTGATTCTTCTATTGGCCATGTCAAAACTTCATCATAAAACACTTTCTTGTCATGAGGAATATATGCAATGATTTTTCTGATGTCATCCATTTTCAACCTGGCAATAGGAATTTTACTGTTGTAGGATTTGGAAGTTGGTAGTTCAGGATGCATTCCTGTTTTGGAAAGCAGGAAACTTTCTTCCACTAATCTATCCATGTGTTCTGAGGTTATTAAATATCCTTTAGTGGATGATGAATATTCAAAATGTCTGTATTTTGAAACTTGAAACTTATTTACAGACTTGTTTACAGACTTTGTGGTTCTCTTATAAAACTGTGACCACCATCCTTTGAAGTCAAGCACATCATTTGAAGTAATCATTTCCTCATACTCATCAGGAGTATAAATCCTGTCCTTTCTTCTGATCTTCCGTTTGGCTACTCCAAAGTTGCGGTCACACTGTAAAAATGAGGAAATACTGAAACATTTTCTTGAAGTGCCCCCTTTCAAAACCAGAGAAAGTAAATATCTCACCATTGTGTTGTTCCTGTTTTGGCCTCCGCAGGCGTCACTGAACACATGAAGCTCTGTGATAGCTGGATCCATCTTCTGAATACTCGTCCACGGGAAGCTGCAAACCTCATCTGGTCCTCGCTTTGTATCTCCTTCATGGTAGGTGTAGAACTCGGCGGAATTTGTTTTCATGTCACAAAATAAGTACATCCAAAGTTTTCTTAAGCAGAACATGTCTTGAGCTGGCATTTTTGGAAGTGGGAGGTTTTGCATGAAGTCAAATACAATCGCTCCCACTGTACCATTTTCCTTACATCGGCTTATCCTGTTGCTTCTTGTAAAACTTTTCAACTCGGCGTAAGTGTATCAGTTTTTTCTGCCACTGCTGCGCGTTTAGCATTTTCGTTTAAGAACGGGGACCTGATTTTCATTTCAAGTTCCTCACAAGTTGAGCAAACATCAATCTGGGGCCTTCCAAATCTATAACCATGATTTTCATTATAATATTGACGATAGAAATCGTACTTAACAATATTAGCAAGGTCAGGATGCTTGTCATCACAGAATAGTTCATGCATTATTTTAACATTAAGATCTGCGCTCAGATGCTTGACTGTTTTACAGCAATAATATGATTCCTTAAAAGGAAATCGCTTAGTACGTTCATCGATCTTGTTAATTGTTTCTTGGGGCAGAGCTCTTACACGGTTATGATGTTTCCCGTGCAAATCTATAGGTGATTTTCCAGCAGCAATTAGTGATGTTAGCCTAAAGGGAGCTTTATTTTTTACTGCATAAAGGATTGAGAAAGCTGTTTTGCATACCTTTATTCTCTCATTGTCCACTAGTACGAAATATGTGAAACTGCTCTCTCTCTCTCTCTCTCTCTCTCTCTCTCTCTCTCTCTCTCTCTCTCTCTCTCTCTCTCTCTCTGCGTCTTGGTGTTTCAATCCTGGAGCGTCTCCTGGCTACATCATAAGTTGTATTAATCCCATCAGAAACGTGTGTTGCTCATTTTTTGGCCCTCTAGAATAAACGATATCTAAAAATGACTTCTTCACTTCTGTTGAAAATTTACGAGTGCATTTCTCTTAGCATGAACAATGTAGCTCTGAATTAGATTTGGCTGTATTCCTTTCGAACAACCTCATTTATGGGGGTTTCTCACAAGAATGGTGCACTAACACACTTCTCATTACTCTCATTATTATAAGAGCTGTGAAACTGCGCTTTCAGACTCTTAGTATTTGGTGCCATCTATGGGCGGAGAGATTAGGCTGAAGAAGGAAATGAATCCGGGAGTTGTTCCCTTGTTCAAACTAACGAATATTACTCGGGCTTATAACTTAATTGTTATTTGGTTTTCGTTTCCTTCTTTCTCTTGACACATGCCTCTAGGCGCATAGATGTGATTTTTAACAGAAACTCATTTTTCAAATTTTGGTGCTTATTCCCTTCTTCAAACTGGTGATTCAATTTACACTGTAAGAGTTCAGAAGTTAATGGAATTCTGTGAGTTTGTACGGACAGAATACAAGGCAGTTTTGTGGCATAGTAAAACAAGATGGTTATCCCTTGCACCTGCAATTGAGAGGATACTGTACATCTCGTATATGATGTTCTAAAAAGTTATTTCATGTCTGAACAAAACTGTCCTGTAACTATTAGGCTCTTTTTAGAACATCCATTATCAGAAGGGTACTTATGGTTTGTACACAGTGAAATGAGTTTTTTTTTCTTTTTTCTTTTTGCAAAAGCAAATTCTGCACATTGGAGAGAACAATACTGTTGTAGAAGTTTACTTTTTTTTACAGAGCACTGCCGCTAGTTTGTATGAAAGAGCAGAAAACCATCTTGTCCCCTTAAAGGTAAAGGAAATTATTAGTAAATGTGATGATGGAAATTTAGTTAAAGTCTTTGAAAGGGATGTGTAAGTTATAATTATATTAATAAGTGGATGACCCAATACAGTGGTATATCTGCGTTTCAATGGATTACTCTGGATAAAGAACTAGAGTGGCAAGCGGTGGAAAAAAAACTGTGTTATTTTTAAGAAGTGTTAACATAGTTATTGATGAATCTGTACTCATTGATGAAATAAGAGCTTTAAGAACAGTAGGGTAGTTGAGACAGATCTGGCGCACTTCTTATGGGCAAGAAGGCCGCCATACGCAATCTAAGGATTATTAGGTAGGAGGGTAGAGGGACGTAGCATGTAGGTGTTTGAGGCTGACTCTAAGGATAATTTTAAGGTGTATAGCAGCGTATGTATGTCTTTATACACGTTCATGATACTAGAGTACGTTCTTCATTATATCGATGTATGCTACCTAACGCAACAGCTTTCTATCTTGATTAAATATATTATCCTAACATAATGACACCTCGTCCCAAATCGCCGCGCTAACCTAACCTAACCCAGCTCCTACTCTTTTTACTCGGTATTTCATAATTTAACCTAAGCTAAGTCCCATAGTTCTACTCGTCTAACCTAAGCTAACCTAACCGAGCTCCCACTCTTTTTTAATCTGGTCTTCGATAATTTAACCTAAGCCCATACTTCCACATGTCTAACCTAACCTAACCTAACCTAACCTAGCCTCCACTCTCTTTACTCTGCTCTTTCATAATTTAACATAATCTAAGCCCATACTTCTACCCTTTTTACCTTCGTCATTCATAATTTAACATAACCTAAGCCCATACTTCTACTCTTCTTACTTTGGTCTTTCATAATTTAACATAACCTGAGCCCCATACTTCTACTCGTCTAACCTAACCTAGCCTAATCTAACCTAAGCTAGCTAGCCTAGATCCTCCTCTTATTGTTATTTATTCTATTTCATCATCATGATCAGTTTCTAGGCATTCATTCTATCCTCTTATTATCTATCATATTCCCTCCACCTCTACTGGTCTATTCTATCCCACCATAAGGCGTCCTGATTTTCCTCTTTGCTGATATAACCTCGTGGTATTTATATGTTGCTTGCAGAGGATTTCCAGCGAATTTAGGATTTAGGAGGTATTCAGACTTATTGGCACGCATGTTTTCAGGGTTTGTTTAACCTTTTCGGAGTATTCTATTATTATTTTAAGTCTTTTAATATATATTTAAGTCACCTTTCGGGTATTAAGAGCGCTTTTACATCAGATTTAAGTACTTTTCACGACATTTTGAGGGTTATTTAGGCAATGTTGAGAGTTATTTAGCTATTTTTATAAACTTTTTGAGACGCTTCACCCCATTTTGATGCTATTTTGGTCTCTGATAGATCTTTTAGTCACTTTTAGTACATTCTTGGTGCTTTACAACATATTTAAGAACTTTTCAGGCACTTTTGAAGATTATGTAGGTTATTTGATAGATTTTCCAGAGGTTTCATGGTATTTTTGTTGTTTTAGGTCGTTTATCAGATATTTTAGTTGCTTTTAGACTGTTCAGGACACTTTTACGAATGATTTACACTAGTTTCAGGCAATTTTGTGAGATATTTAGCCATTTTATACATTTTTCTAAACTTTTCACGGCATTTTGGTGCCATTTTGGGCCATTTTATAGGTATTTTAGTCACTTTTAGGCTGTTCAGGATGATTTTACGACTGATTTACACAGCTTTCAGGCAATTTTGAGAGCTATTTAGCCATTTTTATACATTTTTTGAGACGTTTCACGCCATTTTGATGCTATTTTGGTCCCTCTGATAGATCTTTTAGTCACTTTTAGTATACTCTTGGTGCTTTCACAACATATTTAAGAACTTTTCAGGCACTTTTGAAGATTATGTAGGTTATTTGATAGATTTTCCAGAGGTTTCATGGTATTTTTGTTGTTTTAGGTCGTTTATCAGATATTTTAGTTGCTTTTAGACTGTTCAGGACGCTTTTACGAATGATTTACACAAGTTTCAGGCAATGTTGTGAGATATTTAGCCATTTTATACATTTTTCTAAACCTTTCACGCCATTTTGGGCCATTTTATAGATATTTTAGTTACTTTCGAGGTATTCTGGTTGCTTTTCCGATTAGTATAAACATCTCAGGCAATTTCGAGGATTATTTAGACGCTCTATTATACATTCTCCAGACTTTCAGAGTGTTTTGAGACCTGTTCAGAGGGTTTTGGTAGATATTTCAGGCAGTTTACAGATATTCTGAAGACTTCATGTTTCTTCTTATCCTCCCTCCCACTCTTTTTTTAAACTAACATTAGAAGATGTTGTAACCTTTCTGTTCAACTAGCTATTGTCTACGATTTTGTTCACTGCTGCAGTATGCTATACATGCTAACCTGATTTTAACGATTCTTTTGCATAGCTCAGTATGTTCTAGTGGTAACACGTCAGACGTCCCTTACATTCCTTCTAAGACTATCGTAACCTAACCTAACATAACCAACCATCATCATCATCATCATCATCATCATTATCATCATCATCATCATCATCATCATCACCAACGCCGTCATAGCCTACATCACCACCATCACTAACACCACCATATCCTACACCACCACCATATTCTGCTACTATTTTATATAGTATGTTCAACATTTTTTCCATATCTAACCTGAGCTAACCCTACGTTTCCTTTGGAGTATTATTTACAGCTTTATTCAGCCTTGTTTTTTATATCCTCTCTCCTTATAGAGCTTTAAACTTCCACTAGAAGATGTCCTGATCATTGATATTGAATTGCCTATTACACATATTTTGCCCTCTATCACAGAATTTTATACAGCTACATGACCCTTTCGCTTAGTTCTACATGTTCTGGCGACATCTCGAACACACCTAGTAGTTCTAAGGATAACCCCACCTTACATGATCTAACCTGACCTGTTTCTTTTAAAGTATTCTGTTACAACTTTATTGATCATTGTTGTTTTTCTAACCCTTTATAGGGCCTTAAACTAGCACTAAAATATGTTCTAACCGATGATGTTGAAGTAGTTATAGCTCAGTATTTTTAAGACATGTTGTACGATATCCTTGATAGTATTTTCACACAAGTTTTGTTATATACGGTTAATCGGAATATACTTACTTTAAGGTCGTAGCTCTAGACGCCTCTCCTCTTTTATCTGGGCTGGAGACCAGCACTAGAGTTAAAATCTAGTGGCAGAGTTAACGCCTCCGTTTATTATTTCTAGTTTTCTTCTTTCTTCGACAAGCATCATGGAAAGCGCGGAGAGACCAGGTGAGTATTTTTTTTTCCTTCATTCTTCACCAGACATCATTGGAGGCGTGGAGGAGTCAGTTGAGTAAATTACAGGAGAGATAGCGGAGAAAATAATTATCTTGAGATCTAATCCGCTGTATCAAGATGTTCAAGCATGTGTAATTTATCCTGGTATATATCAGCTGTAGTCACTCGATGAATGAAGGAATCCGTATCTGTGTACAAAAGTTTAAGATTCTCAGCTCTATGATATTGAAGTAACACATCATATTGATACGAATACATTAGCGTCTTGGAAATGTCTAGTACACTCATGCCAATGTATTTAGGCTTGTTGAACACTATTTTACGAGAAGTCATATAAATAATTGCAAGATTAGGCCCGTATATAGTTCGCTCGATAAATGTAGGCCTGGCTGTAAGTTTTTCCAGTGTCTTCTCGTTGGTAACAAGGCGTATATCCATTCGATTCCGTATATTTTCATATTCTACAGGAGAGATAACGGAGAAAATAATTATCTTGAGATCTAAGTTGCATTCTCTTACGCACGGGTTACAACGTTGTAATTCCCGTACGCATATGTTAATATTCCATCCTCTGCAATTACTCTCTTGTCATCATGAGGCGACAGAGATATTTTATTAGATTCAACTGTAGAAACATTATGATATTGGGATAGGATTAAGTTCATAGGGGTTCTTACGATTTTTGAAGCTTTAAGGCACTCCATATAGCTATTGAAGCTGATGCATTGCTTAATGGCGCTATGTTTTATACCTTTGACCTTTTTTACCACAGATCCATCAATATCGAGAGCATACATTTTAGGTCTGGGACCAACGAAACGGTGAATGATTTCACCACTTGCTTCATTTTTAAACGTTCCCAATACTCTTGTTTTTTGTAGAATAGCATATATGGTTAGCAGGGTGATCCGCTGTATCAAGATGCTCAAGCATGTGTAATTTATCCTGGTATAGATTAGCTATAGTCACTTGATGGATAAAGGAATCTGTATCTGTGTACAACAGTTTAATATTCTCAGCTCCATAATATGGAAGTAACACATCGTATTGATACGAATACATTAGCGTCTTGGAAATGTCTAGTACACTCATGCCAATGTATATAGGCTGGTTGAACACTATTTTACGAGAAGCCATATAAATAATTGCAAGATTAGGCCCGTATATAGTTCGCTCGATGAATGTAGGCCTGGCTATAAGTTTTTCCAGTGTCTTCTTGTTGGTATCCAGGCGTATATCCATTCGATTCCGTATAATAGCATACTGTATAGCATACTGCAGCAATGAACAAAATCGTAGACAATAGCTGGTTGAACAAAAAGGCTACAACGTCTTCTAATGTTAGTTTAAAAAAAGAGTGGGAGGGAGGATAAGAAGAAACATGAAGTCTTCAGAATATCTGGAAACTGGCTGAAATATCTACCAAAGGGTCTAAACAGGTCTCAAAACAGGTCTTAGCTATGACAAAAACATGATAGATGTCACTTGTTGCATGTTTTTACCAACAGGTTACCAGTATTTAACCCTACCAATACAAACTCTTATTACAGAACTTACACTACCAACTTTGTGACACCACTGGTAGCAAAAAATCTGAGCAATTTTTTTTAAATTTATTTTAAAATTAGGTATTAGATCTTGTTATGTTTATAAAGGTAATATTTAACATTGTTTAACTGTTAATTTTTTATTTTTTCATGGATCTCATTATACCGACGGAGTAGTACTTTAAGATCACCTTGACATTTCATTGTTTCTCAAAAAACCAAGAATGAAAACTTTGAAACAATTACATAATTCAATAGAGCAGTAAGTGTGTGGAGTTTAAGGGCCCTTCGTCAACTACGTCATTTGGGCCCTTCAGTAGTGGAAACAGTAATTGACAATAACTATTAACTGCATGCCTTTAATCAAAAAGTTAAAGACAGAATTTAAAAAATTACAGAAGGTGGGCATAAAGTACCTCCCTCCCACCCCGGTGATATTGCTAGGGTTAATACATTTAAACGGACGTTTAGTTTAAATAGTGTATCTTCGATGTTAACATCTGATATTATATGCAAGGATAACTGCATATTATTTTCTTTAAAATTTCAGTGCATAAATTATGAATTTTAATTCGAACGGTGAATGAATGACATCAATAGTAATGAGAACATTTTCATTAAAAGCAGCATTATTCAGTTCTATAGTATGCTCTGTAATAAAACATTTATTTAGCATGCCAGTGCTGAGTAAATAAAAAACGATTTATCATTCGGCGTCGCTTTAAACTAGCACGAGAGCCTGAGTATAATCGACTTCGCAATTTTGGTAAAATGGTTAAAATCCGAATATACTCGAACGTATCATTTACCAGCAGTGTAGGGCGCTGATGACCTAGTAGTTGATCGCCCTTGAACTTCGTCCGATATGACACAATGTTGGAGGACGTTAATTTTTTTTTTTTTTTTTTTTTAAAAAGAGCCCTTGAACATAAACCATAAACCAGCAGCGTATATTTTAAAAGGCCGAATTTACCCGTCCTATCTATTTTTTGTCAGTTTCTTGATACTTCCTCTAGATTTCAAAGGCATGTGAACGCTGGCCAATGCTCAAGCAGAGCGCTGTTGCCAAGCGTAGTACGTGTACCGGTAGAAGTTCTGTACATAAGAACACGTGAGATGCGTGTACAACATTTGGCAGTGCTGGTAGGAGGGGCAAGCTTAGGATTCACTGGAGTCTGCAGTACGTTCCGCCTCCATATGCCCATGGGCGTCGCGAAGGGGGGGGGGGGGGCAAGGGTGGGCCGCGGCCCCCCCTTGGAAATTAATGAACTTAATGTGCTGACTATTAAACTATTATTTTAATTTTTATGTAAAGAACAATTTCTGTTTAGCGCAAATTTATACGGTTATCCGCAACAAATACTATAACTTTTGACAACAAAATAATGAATTAACATTATCTGATTGCAAAATTCTAACATTTGGCCCCCCCCCCTGGAAAAAAGTCTGCCGACGTTCATGCATATGCCTTTAACTTTTGCGAAGGTTATAGTACTTCTGTATGTGCAGAAGCATTACAAATCCTGTCATCTAGCAATTTCCATATTTTGGCATGTACTTATATAGTTCTGCTGATACTTTTCTGTCAATCAGCCAGATCAGTAAAATTTTCCTTCCGCATGCTTAACTAGCACCAAAGGTCTCTGTTTCAGTGGTCTCTCACAGTTTATGAAAATGGACAGCGACGAAAAGTTCAGTATTTAATTTTGTATTTAGTGTAGCACTTCATTTCTTAGTGCTTCAATGACCAGTACTCATTTTTTTATGTAAGCCCAGAAAAGAAAAGAAAGTTCATGCATATGGCAAGTATTATCGGGATTTTATGTCAATGGTTAAAATTTTAAAATTAGTTCCATCGTTATTAAAATTACTTTTTCTAAATATTTCATTATGACAATAAAATATGGGTAAAAAGGAAACATCACACTATAAACACTTGGTATGCTAAGAGTTTAATATGCTGTAACAAGTGCTTAAGATTATTTAGCTCTAGATAATGAAGAACGCACTACAGAGATACAAAGGTTTAAATAAAAGTCATACCGTAAGAAGAGGAAAAAGTCCAAGAGGATGGCAGCGGGGCAGAAACTTTAGTACCTGCAAGCTGTGATAGGCCACAGTAATTACGAGGTCGTTCATTGTGTTTTTGATGGTTCACATTATCATAGCTGCCTATAGGTTTAACCTAACAATGTTCATCGGTACGAGAGTAAGCCTCTCGCCTCCTCCAATATCACGTTTAATTCAACATATGGCGAACAACCTTATAACATTTTTAAACAGCTTATTGAAAGATCGCGAAAATCCACCGCTTTCTTCAATGCTAGTGATGAGAGCATTAGCATACCTAGTATGACTCAATAATGCATCTTTATACGAGGAGAAAATGCAAACTTCGAGGTTGTGGAAGAACTGCTAGATTTAGTAGTGCCAATGAAAGACGGTACAACAGATTAGCCATTCTGAACTGTGTGGTAGAAGTTGTGAAAAATGTAGCGCTTTCATGAGTAAACTTGTATTGATAGCCACCGATTGTACTCTGGCAATTGTCGCTTGAAAAAGTGGTCTAAAATAGAATTAGGAAAAAAAAAAGCATTGGTCCATTGTATGGTTCATCAGGAGAAGTTAAGTGACAAAGTAGTCAATGTAAGCAACAATGATTTTGATAGTGAAGGTTGCGCACAAACTGCAACCTGAAATTTCTAACCAGGGAGAGATGGACGCAGGGCGCTGAAGCTGTCCTCTGTAGCTTGGTCCTCTGTAGTCTGGTTTAGAGATGGCTCCCGGCTGGAGGCAGCTGCATCTGGGGGCCTAATGCACGGTTTTTTTATTCCCTGAATAAGTATACTACTGTCTTCCAAGCTATGGGTTTCAGCGTATTCGGGCAATAGAGGCAAAGAAATCGAAGATAATTTAGTATGAAATGAGGCAAGTGCAACATTTGCTGGTGAAGAACCCCTCTATGGGATATCCACCCAAAGTGTAAGAATTTACTAGCTCTTTGGACTAGCCAGTTGGAATTTGAGCTTTGGAGCAGTTCTACTATAGGCAAGTAGAGCTGTGAGTTAATCAAGTGCAAGAGCAGATGTATGGTCCTTGGTAAGCAGCGAATAAGGAATATGGTAGATATGTACGCGGGGCACAATTCTCTTCACAGGCATTTGCGCAGAATGGTTTTGACTGAAGACATGCATTTAGGATAGGTGTACTTCTAGTATAGCGGTCGGTACGTGTTTACAAGTGAGCGCTTAGTGTGAACGGCAGGCAGTGCTTGGGAAGGAGGAGGTAGCAGTGAAACCCTGTGCGTTTCCTCTGGGATCTTCTTGTTTGGAACCGGAGAACATTAAAGGTGTTGAACCTAGCAGTCTAGTTAACCTTTACTGGTGCCTTCGGACTTGGTGTTCTTTAGTTTAAGGGACAGAATGGACTTCCTTTGTTCTACGTGCAGAGATTCAGTAAAGGCCACGCAGTTTTAATGAACCAATTAATCAATCATGATGATATACCATATCATACAAAAATTACATGCAGCATTCGAAACAAACTTCTATGATACTTTTTCCAGTTATTGAAAGAGAGTTTGTTCATTGAAATGAGCGAAGAACTTATTGCAGAACTAGCAAATTTTAACTGGAAATGTGATCTTAGACTTATAGCTGATATATAACATTTGAATTGAATTTCAATAGTATTTAACACCCGCTCTTACTATATAGGGCACCACAGGCGGTGACACTGGTGATACATGAAATTAAAGTGGGTGATTAGGGTTTAAGGACCCGTCGACAGCTAGGTCATTAGAGTCCCCATTAAATTAAATAAGTAGGAAATGAATTTGGGAAGGAAGTATTGCAGGCCTAAGTTTAGGGTATCTCCCTGGCATTTGCTGTTTACGAAGACTGACGATCACCTGGAAAAACCTCTTTGAGGGAGGACGATCCTAGCAGTATTTGAGCGGTAGAACTCCCATTGGCGAGTCTGTCCCTAAATGACCTCGGAGGAAAACAATTTAATCAACGTTACGTTCTGCAGTGCCCAGGCTTCCAAAACATGCTCTCATGAGAGTGTCACCAGTCCAGTGATGATACCTTTCAGTTTCCTATATTAGAAAGTGTGGTCCACCACTCTTCTACCCCAAAGCTGGATGTTGTCTTGAATATTGCACTTCCTTTGTTGTGCAATTGAAGAAATATTACACGGTGTGATGGGCCTAAAATGCATTTTTATCTAGTCTCTACAACATTTAGCAAAAACATTGATGACCAGGTGTTCAGCTAGAATTTATCACCTTGAAACTAGATAATGAGTTGGGTGGTAGTTACAAAAGGAGAGGAAGTTGTAATTAAACAGATTCGATGACTATAACCTCAAGTGCTTATTCACAATTGTGTTTACTGATCTCAAATACAGTGAATATCCTAAAATACAAAAGTTGTTAGATAGTGAACACCTTCTGCTGAACAGAATTGATAGTGACACAGTCTTATTTGAGAAATATATACATTACACAGATAGCATTATTTTAGTTTCATGTCCTGTTTATAATACCGTCATATTCAACATTTATTTTCATACCTTATATTTATCAACATGTTTAGCACCAAAAATAAGTAAGTTCTAATTTTCACTAACAAAATACTGTTTCGTTCTTATAATAAAGAAGAATAGCATGTGTTATATTCACAAGGCTTTCTCTACCCGTTCTTCAACAAGCTGTTATTACAAAAGCCTTTATTCTATCTACGATATACAGATTTGCAGAAATTGTCTTACTGCATATTTACTTCTAGGTACAAAGGGATTAGAGGAATAATCTTTAACCTGACTTAGATCTTTTAAGATGGGGTTGCTATGTGATGGATTGAAGTTCCATTCCTTTGCATGGCCAAATGGGAGAAAGGAAAGGAACGAGTAGCGATTTTCCTCATGACGATTAAAACCGATAACAAAGAACAAAGAATATCTCGAAAATGATTAACACCACACCAATTGTGTTATAATGAGACTGCTTGTTATGAAGTAATATATATTCTATTTGTTGCAGTTTACCAATTATGCAAAAGTCATTTAGAATGAAGAGCAATTCAGAGCTCAATACTAGAACATTCAAGATAGACATTTCATTTATGATGAAAATATCTTAAACGTATGGCATTTTAATTAATACTATTACAACTATTTCCACGTAAAGGCAGTTTGGGATTGTGGTATTTTCTTGAAAATCTTGTGGCGCATCCTTGTAAGATACTGAACTTAATGCCAATTTTGGTATTTAACCAACTTTTCGTTGGTTTTCTGTTCACTCACTCACTCACTCACTCACTCACTCACTCACTCACTCACTCACTCACTCACTCACTCACTCACTCACTCACTCACTTACTTACTCACTCACTCACTCACTCACTCACTCACTCACTCACTCACTCACTCACTCACTCACTCACTCACTCACACACACACACACACACACACTCACTCACACACACGCGCGCACGGATTCTTTCTCTTTTTCTACAAAAGCCTTTCTAAACTTGTACTTCCGGTGAAATTCCGGTATCAACTTTTTGGGTGGAATATAGTACTTCTTCTACCTCCTGTAAGTACGTAGAGGAGAAAGTAAAATTATTGCATATATTCCCAGTAATTTAGTTTCGTAAATTATAGTATAGTTAGGTATGTTGGGTTGCACAAGTCTCTAATTTAATATTAGGCAAAAGAGGAATGCTAAGTCATGTATGACACAGTTTATGACCTGTTCGTACACTACACTACCTACACTACTATCCTAAACGCAACAATAGACAACCGACACAAACAAGATCCCTATGTGCCAAGTATTAAATGACGCATGTGCACTTATGTATACCTACTGCGTGGCAAAAACAGAAATCCACCGACAACGTTTAGAATGTTGTGCGGGATGGCAAACTGATCGATTTTCAAATAGAAACCCCATGTCCGGAAATGCACGGTTTAGACGCTGGAGAGTTTCGAAGTATGGGAACGAAAGGTTGTGATAATTAACATTAGTTTTGCTGTCTTAATACGGAAGTTATGCAACCCTTTAGCCATGGTGTAGATGAACGACCTGAGCATAATGACATTCCTGCGCATGTGCTAAATTCCCCCATAGAGTCCTTGGTGCGCATGCTACTGCGTTACTTGTGTAGTTTTCAGTACAATAATATTTTTAACAGCAGTGCGACACGTATCAGTACACAGCTGCGGAAATGGCTAACATGAGCTCCAGCACACTTTGATGTAACCTCAACGTCACATATCCAAATCAATGAATTGGTAGATATGGACAACTTCCATGGCCAACACGGTCGCGTCTCCAGGCCAGTAACCAATCGGAGTCCTACTGTGTTGTACTATTGTTTACCCCTTAAGTGGGGATTGACGCGCGCCAAGAAATATGAAGAGCGGGGATAATGAGCTTGCAACGCTGCGCATGTAAACGTATCTCATTGGCTGCAGATCAGAACTCTTCCTATTTGAAAGGCACTGCAGTATAGCACCACGATTAAGTGCCCTAAATAAACAAGAATGGGTAAAAGAGCGAATGTGAGTGCACGAAAAGGAGCAAGGGCATGTGCATACAAAAATGCAGCGTGGTCCAACACCAAGATAGAAAATAAGCTGAGCTTTTCTGAGTACAGTGTTCGCTCAGCATCGAAATGCAGAGAAAAAACTAGTTCCCATGCTGATCAACCATGCAGTGGATGTCCAAGAAAAACATTACTAGTGGAGGACAATAGAATTATACGTTTGAGCAAGCGTGAGCTGTGTCCATCTGTGGTGAAATAAATACTACCCTAGCAAAGCCAGTATCAGTGACGACAGTAAAAGGTTGCATGTGTGCAGCTCCTTTCTTTGGACGTGTAGCTATGAAGAAGCCATTGTTAACCCGTCAGCACAAGCAGTAGGCGAGAAGGCACCAGAATTGGACCTCAAACGACTGGAAAGGTGTTCTTTGGATAGATGAATGCAAATTTGAGAAATTTGGTTCAAATCTTCGGCAGTATATCCGCCGTCGCCCTGGGGAGAGAATGTTGGTGGTTGCCTCACCTCCTCTGTGAAACATGGAAGTGGAAGTGTAATGATGTGGGAGTGTTTCGGGAACAATGAAGTTGAACACTTAGTGAACGTAGCTGCTATTTTGGAGAAAGGACAGTATCCTCAGATTCTTTCGCGCCATCTTGTGCCATCTAGTATGAGACTTATTAGGCATTTTTCAACAAGATAATGACCCTAAACACACATAAAAGTCATGTAAGAACTATATGAATAGTTAACAAGAGACGAGAGTGCTCAAATCCATGACTTGGCCCCCGCAGTCTCCGGACCTATCCCCAATTGAACTCCTTTGGGAGGAGCTTGACAGAAAAGCGAAACCGATAATCCCTAACAGTGTGAATGAACTGTGGCAGTGTATTTTGCAAGCCTGAGGTAATATAACTCCAGAGTTGCTCAAAAATTGACTGCAAGAATGCCCTGAATTCGTACAGCTAGAGGTGGTCATTTTGATGAACAAGAACTTAGACATGTTTTATGCGAGTGATTTTTGTGTATTTCATACCATATGCCCTGAAGTTTGTTGCAGAATATAGTAAGTGTTTGATCTCAACTATGTTTACAAGTACAGCACCTAAAAAGGCGTATCTTAAGTTTTTTGTATGGTGAGTTTAAACTTTCTGTCGCTAGTGCAGGCGCGGAAATTTGTACTGGTAATTAGGGACAGCTTAATGATAAATAAAACATCAATATTTGCTTCATTTATGAACTTATGAGTAGTATGTTTTCAGCCAAGTAGGCGTGCCACAGAAAACATGACGTAACGCTGTAACGAATGCTGTATCGGAACTGAGTTTGAATGCTTTCTGCATGACCAATGACCTCACATAATCTAGGCTAGAGGGTCGCGCAATGGGGTGTGAAGCAAAACGGATGATCTTTCTCACTGGCGTTGTTCATTTCGAGGCGTAGTTAGGACATGGAGAACATATCAGGTAGTAAACCATGCGTTAAGTCCGTGGGAACTGTTAGACGAAAAGACAACTAACACGCCGAAGTGAATGCATACCTATTAAAGTATCATGTGTCAAAAGATATGTGCTTATACTCTGACTTCCTGTACATACAACATAGCGTGCTTACGTTTTACACATACAGGTTCTTCCAAAAGTTTCAGGACACCCATTGACATTTTGACATTTTCTCATCGAAGAACATATAACATTATACACCTCATAAATTCATAGCATACTGCTTCAAACATACATTGCAGATGATTTTATACTTTGTTGGACCTCCTTTGGCTTTCAAACAGTAACTTTACTCCTTGGGGATACTCTTTGCAAGATTCCTACACTCTTGCATGGTAATGTTATTCCAAGAGAGAATGCCTGTCGAAGTTTTCGGCGGTTTTTCGGCCTGGAGCACCTACTCTTCTACCTTCCGATCTCACATGGATATAACTGCCTTAGCTCTATCCTTCCAAGGCGATGCAACTCTTGGCCTACTACTTCGCTCCACACGTTTTTGTTATACCCAGTTGAATTGCAATATCTCTTCTCTGTTTAACTTACCGCACTTATGGAAACCAATTGCTAGCCATTTATGACTCGCAAAATTCTATGTGGCTCGATACAAAATTCAATCATAGGTGCGCCATGCCTTGTTGTGTTGTATAGTTAAACATGCTGTGAAATCACGCTGTAAAGCCAGCGATATTGATATCACTTGCACCCACAACATTTATTTGCATAACAGGAAAAAGAATAGCAACAGTGAGCTATCAGACGCCTTTAAATTCTGCGGCTACCATAATATTCTTCAGGTCTTTTTTTTAGCCATGTTCTTCGCACCAGAACAAAATGGAAGCTACAGCGCAATCAATAATGCCATGGCATTATAGTAACGTCAACATAACTTTTTGCAATTTGTTTTAAAGTAATAAACATCATGTCAATTAAATAAGAAAAATTGAAGCTATTAACAGTAAAGCAACAAGATTCTAAAGTAAGTGAAGTTTTTAGTGTCTAATTTGTTCTTACTTTAGAATCATGTCAATTGTTGGTAAACAGTATATGGCAACAATGTAATACTTATAAATATTCCTCACATGTGTGCCTTTCCCTTCAGAGAAAAATAAAATTGACATCCCATATATTTTCATGATCACATCTCGAAAAGTTTAAAAATGAGATTTTGTCCGATTTCTCTAAAAGTAATTAAAAAAAAACACCCTCCTTAAACATAATATCTACATCAGGGGCGTAGCGTCAATGGATGTGAAAGATGAATTACATACCCTGTAATTTTCTTCAAACTGATTGCCAGATTGGTGTTCATTATAATTCTGCTGTACATAATCGTAATATCATTAATTAAAAATCAAGCTTTCGTAAAGATGATTTGAATTCGCGCCACTCTGCAGCAGTATGTTTGGTGACAAAGATTATGTCAACGGCATCTGTCGTCAGCTAGAGGAAGTCGTGCGCCTGAGTCAAGGTATGTAGTACGTAAGACCACATCTCATGTTAAGAATCGCGCTAACATTATTGCATTTATAATCTAAATAGGAGGGAATTCTCAATTTGTTTAGCTTCTTGTATGTGTGCTTTTCAATTGTGGAAGTTTAAGTATGATTTGGACACTTAGCCACTAAATATTAAAGCAAAATGTTAGTTAAGATTCGCGCGGATTTTGGGATGAAGTTATGTGACAGAGGCAATATCACGTCCGAGGGGCCACGAAATGAATCAGAGCCAGAGCAGTAAACAAAACTCTTTATTTTGTTACAACGAAAATGAAAATAAACTGCTTTGTGATGTACTATCTTTCACAAACGTAAATACCCATCTTCAGTGAGACGTGCGCGAAGGGTCACCTAATTCTCACGCGTGCTTGCATAGGTGGTATGAGAATTAAATTAGTCATATGCTTCCCTTGCTGTTCGAAGGACATGGCAGCCATGCCACCTCGCAACTCATCTCACCTCGGAGTTTTGAAAAGCAATATTTCAGCAATCCTTCTACATTAACGGACAAACATTGCCGATTCAACTTCAGTGCACCTGCAGAACATATGTTCTTATGGTGTTTCTATTAAGTTGTGGACTAGAACTAAAATGATTCAGTTTTGGTGCTAGACTTATAGAACGTGAGTTTAATCACTCAGACCTAACTCCACTGTTCACGATAGCTGTGTTAGCTAAGGCATCTTCTTTCAGGTGAACAGTGTGGACTAGCATGGGTTCGAATCCCATTTAACATATTCCTTTTTATTTCCCTTTTTCTTTTTTCTTTCTTAACGGGAACATTATTATTTATATAACCCCACCGAAATATAAAACTATACAAACTAATGGAATCTATTTCTAATAAAGCTCCTCCTTTAGGTATTTTTATTCCGCGTGCCCTTGTAACCTTTCCCGCCGTCTTATGAATGCTGTAGTATGATGGAAATTTTACAAATGAATGCTTCCTAAGATATTAATTGCTGAAAATGAAGCAGGGAACACGCCTACTTCAATTGTCAAACATTCCCCTTGAAATTAATATTTCCCTTAAAACATTCACATTAAAAAGCATCTCTATGAATTTCGTAGGCTATTAACATATTAAAATAAATAAGCGTGCAATAGTGTAAACTACCAGATCTGGATGCCAGTGAATATGATACATTAAACAGAACAGCATGCAGTTGTTGAAGTAACCTTTGCACCCAGCAAGGTTGTCATGTTGTTATTTCAAAGCAGACACAACGTTGCCATTTCCACATTAACTCAATTTGTAGCAGTGTGCCTTCATCTGATTCTCCGCTCCTGATAAAAAGCTGTAGAGAACTAAACACGTCTGTTAATCTTCTATTACAGAAAATAAACTTGCGAAAGACGAGGCTCGAACCCCCGTCAGCTAGCAGTTCTGAAATTCACAGTCAACGACGAAGCGCTCTTGGCTACTCGTCTTGCTGTCACTACCTCAGCAGCTAATTTCACTGCAAGGCGGAAAGTTCGTGTGCACCTTTAGAAAAGTTTAAAAATTTGCGTTTGTTTTTCTAAGTATTCGCTTAGATTTATTTAGAGGAATAAGGAAAGAGAATATTTTCTATAACAAGCACGAGTATCGCAGTGTTTAGTGTGGAGTTTAAGTTCGTTTAGTTTATTTTTATTAATGAGAGACAAATGAGATTGAAATCACTAATACCAGTAATCAATATATGTTTATTACCTACTCAGAATATACACCTATCTTCAAGAACAGTCACATCCTTAAGACGTTACCTGTATTGGAGAATCCTTTTAAAAAGCATCACTTTAGAAACATTTATTTTATTTAATATTTCTAACACTTAAAAGTGCTTTTAATGTAATAACGTCATTTTTTTCTGCGCAAATCAAGTATTTATCACAGCACATTTTAATTCCTCCAGTACACATAAAACTTGGTATCATCAAAAACGTTGCTAAAAAGTTGGACCTAAATGGGCTGGCATTCAAATATCTAGTTCCAAAATTTCCTAACATTATTGAGGCCCAGTTAAAGGAAGAAATTTTTGCTGCCCCACAGATTCATCAAGTTCACCAAGAAGAGATATTTGAACACCTTTTAAATGATGCTAAGCAAGAGGCATGGATTTCTTTCAGAGAAGTCGTCAAAGAATTTTTGGGAAGCAAAGGAGCTGGAAAGTATGATAATCTTGATGTAAATTTACTGTCATCTTATCATAAAATGTGATGCAACATGCCCCTTAAATTACACTTTTTACACTCCCGTCTAAATTGTTTTGCTAAAAGTTGTGGAGCGGTGAACTTGGCGAACATTAGCACCAACAAATATCATTAATGGGTAAACGTTGCCAGGGAAAGTGTACTGCAAGAATGTTTGCTCACTACTGCTGAACAGTCATCAGGGATGGTCCTCAACTCGACTACAAGAATAAAGCAAACAGAAGGCATATTTAGTAAAGGTAAGTGAACACGAATATATTTTACAAGACATCTGATTTTCATATAAAAAATTACAATTGTGTTTTTTCCTTAATATTATTCTCAAACCAGAACCAATCTAATATTCTTGTCATATTCGTGTTTAGTGTTGTATAACCCATAAGAAAAGTGAGGTGTCATTCATGACGCAAACAAAAAGTAAACATTTGTTGTCCATTGTAATCTTCCAGAGCGTGATTATTTAAAACCTTAACTGAAGGTATGAAACAGTTAAACACTTTCGGTTGCAAATGAAATCAAAGCGATTATTGGTACTCCTTGTTTGCAGGACGTTAAAGCACAATACCTTGTGCTGTGATAATCACTTGATTTGCACAGAACACCAATAACAAACGAGGCTCTTACATTAAAAGCACTTTTAAGTGCTAGAAATATTAAATAAAATAAATATTTCAAAAGTGATGCTTTTTAAAAGGGTTCTCCAAGACCGGTAACGTCTTAAGGATGTGACTGTTCTTGAAGATAGGTGTATATTCTGAGTATGTAATAAATATAAATTAATTATTGATATTAGTGATTTCAATCTCATTTGTCTGTCATTAATAAAACTAAACTAAACGAACTTAAATTCCACACTAAGGACTGCGATACTTATGCTTGTTATAGAAAATATTCCCTTTCCTTATTCCTCTAAATAAATGTAAGCGAATACTTAGAAAAAGAAACGCAAATTTTTAAACCATTTCTAAAGGTGCACACGAACTTTCCGCCTTGCAGTGAAATTAGCTGCTAAGGTAGGGACAGCAAGCTTAAGATCCTATGATACAGCGCGAAGGTCCAGGTGACGAGTAGCCAAGAGTGCTTCGTCCTTGACTGTGAAATTCAGAACTGCTAATTGTCGGGGGTTCGAGCCTCGTCTTTCGCATGTTTATTTTCCGTAATACAAGTTTAACAAACGTGTTCTCTATAGCTTTTTATCAGGAGCGGAGAATCAGATGAAGGCACACTGCTACAAATTGAGTTAATGTGGACATGGCAACGTTGTGTCTGCTTTGAAATAACGACATGACAACCTTGCTGGGTGCAAAGGTTGCTTTAACAACTGCATGCTGTTCTGTTTAATGTATCATATTCACTGGCATCTAGATATGGTAATTTGCACTATTACACGCTTATATATTTTAATATGTTAATAGCCTACGAAATTCATAGAGCTGCTTTTTAATGTGAATGTTTTAAGGGAAATATTAATTTCAAGGGGAATGTTTGACAATTGAAGTAGGCGTGTTCCCTGCTTCATTTTCAGCAGTTAATATCTTAGGAAGCATTCATTTGTAAAATTTCCATCATACTGCAGCATTCATAAGACGGCGGGAAAGGTTACAAGGGCACGCGGAATAAAAATACCTAAAGGAGGAGCTTTATTAGAAATAGATTCCATTTGTTTGTATAGTTTTATATTTCGGTGGGGTTATATAAATAATAATGTTCCCGTTAAGAAAGAAAAAAGAAAAAGGGAAATAAAAAGGAATATGTTAAATGGGATTCGAACCCATGCTAGTCCATACTGTTCACCTGAAAGAAGATGCCTTAGCTAACACAGCTATACTGAATAGTGGAGTTCGGTCTGACTGATTAAACTCACGTTCTATAAGTCTAGCACCAAAACTGAATTATTTTAGTTCTAGTCCACAACTTAACAGAAACACCATAAGAACATATGTTCTGTAAGTGCACTGAAGTTGAATCTGCAATGTTTGCTCGTTAATGTAGAAGGATTGCTGAAATATTGCTTTTCAAAGCCACGACGTGAGATGAATTGCGAGGTGACAGGGCTGCCATGTTCTCCGAGCAGCAAGGGAAGCATATGACTAATTTAATTCTCATGCCACCTATGCAAGCACGCGTGAGAATTAGGTGACCCTTCGCGCACGTCTCACTGAAGATGGGTATTTACTTTTGTGAAAGATAGTACAAACTGAACGTAAAAAGCTACCAAATATTAATCTTTCTCTAAAGAGCAATAAAAAACAGACTCTCCAAAACCCGCACTCAGTATTGCAACGAGAATAAAAAAATGTATAAGGGATTTCAACATCAAAGTTTATGAAAGTGAGTCCTGACTGTGTGGTAATACTTTAAAGAAAGATTTTGTTGATATTTTCTTTTTCAAAATAAAAGTGAGTTTGGAATTTTAGCGGTTTTGAAGATTTAAATAGCATTTATAAGGCCTCCATAAAACACAACTATTCTTGTAATCACATAATACGCGAACAGAGAAAGAAATATTTGGGATAAATCCAGGAATAAAATTTTCATTGAATAATTAGTATAAGCTCTCAATTGAACAGCATAACAATGAAGTGAAAAAGAAGAGCTTTACTTCCTCATTTTGTACGTGCTGCGTGTTTTCTAGGAAAACAGGCAATTGCTTTACATGGTCACAATGAGAATGAAGGATGCTCAGAGGCAATTATATTGAATATTTAAATGAATTAGCGACACACATCTCTGTGAAAGTGCACTTGAAAAAATCGACTGATTTTCGTGCAACTTCACCTGATATTCAGAATGACTTCATTTCAAATATGAGTGCCGTCATGACATACCTATAGAGTTAAGAAAGACATTCCTGATGCCTTTTTTGTTTCATTGATATTAAAAGAATCTCCTGACATTAATAGAAAAGAACAACTCTGCGCCGTTCGTTACCAAATGTTGCCGGAAATATTGAAGAGACGTTTATTTGATTTACAGATATAAGTTCTGACAGAAAAGAGATTCTCTTTTGAATCCTATTCTCTGTGTTATCGAATATTTCTTTTCAGAAAATGATAACAGATAAAAAGTGCGAAGTGCAATTATGTTTAAATTGGGTAATATTTTAACGAATTTTACAATATTCATTGAGTTACATACCCATTTGACAGTCACGCTACGCCACTGATCCACATAATTATTTTTTTAAAGCGTGCCCTTTAATAAGATGATTTTTTGACGAAACATAAGGCCCCTGAACAAAATAGTTCAAGAACAGAACGTATTTTGGGGAAATACGCTGGCACCCTTAAACTTTCGGTAGGAGCTGTACCTGCGGTGGGTTCCCTAAAACTTCCCTAATGTACTACCTACGTTTGTACCAGGGATTGTTCCACAATCTCCCTCTCGACAGTATAATATGTATTAGACGATACACCGTTTTACGATTTATAATTTGGCAATACTACTATAATAATTCTAAACAGTTTTAAAACACATGCACCAAGGTGTGTAAAGGAGGTAAGCAGTGATGCTTCATCAAAGTGTGTTTCTTATTCTGTTTCGCATTTCCCTTTTCATTTTCTGCCCCTTACCCACGATTTGGGAAATATTGCAATTATATAGAAATTATATTTATAAATTTAGGTATTATGTACTTTTGTGTGTTTAAATGTTGAATTTTGTGTAAAAAGACAGTTAAGTTATTTAATCTTTATGAAATTCAAGTATAACTTGCTAGACTATAAGCAGTAGAAAGCTTACTATAATAGAAGTAGCTATAAATTGATCACATCGTGATGTGTTACAGAAATGTGTAAAGTGGTGTTCTATTCTTTCCTTTGTCATAAAGCCATTTAAGAATAACTTTAAGAGTAACCGACTGTGGCTCTAGCTTCCTACGCTTTACGTGTATAGTGTTATCTAAATGAAACCGTATTACGTACATATTTATCCCGATGATCGATGACTAGAAAAATAAGTTTGTTGGGAATCTTATGTTGTTTCTATGTTCTATGTTTTTTCTTCCGCTGATAATATTTTCAATACTTGCAGTGCATTCTATGCTAGAAGCACGGCAATAACTCTTTCGCTAACAGAGTTAGAATTTATGCGGTAATACGACTCGGAGGTACGGTTGCCCTTCTTCTGAAAAAATATAACACGTTCATACATATCTTGTGTTTATTAGCAAACACCACGCGGCCCTAAGCGTAAAGTGAACGAGAAACATAGCCTTTACCGAGGCCAACGTGTCCTATTCATAGTTCGGAAAATTTATTTACATCTGTTGTATACGAGTGCGTTTGATATTTTACGGCTTCGGCATTCGGGAATTCTCCTAGCGTGAAACCACAATGTTTAGTCCAGAACTCACGGTCTTACGAACACCGTCCACAGTAAGTTGTCGATAACCAACTATCTCGTTGGTAACTCCAAACGATTTGTTTAATATTCGATAAGGCTGGTCATGTGCCGCGCTTCCTACGTTACTTGTGCACTTGTTTTTGTTGTCCGCTGCAAGGAGGCGCTGCGCAGTTGTCAGATCGAATCGCACCTTGTCGATCGCCCTCCCGCCAGTGTTTGGTTGTGGCCGGTCCTGGAAGGTCGTGTAGCGGTGTAAAATATTTATTTTGTTTACAAAACAAAGTGAAAAAAAAAGTGAATTACCTGTTCTCGGTACTCTAATTTGCATTAAAAGTGAAATATATTTGGGGAAACAAGGAAGAAAGAAAACCAGAAGACAGTAGTTGCTGACTATCAGACATTCCTTTTGATCGCTCATCTGTCAAGGAGTGAGTAAACTTTAGTGATATAATTTCTTATTTTATTCAAAGCAATCAAATATAACCTAAGGTGAAAAGCTACATGAATAAATAGGACTTTCACAGAAATGGAGTAGATATAAATGACAGTTGACAGTATTTTAATGTAGAAAACAAGAAGAAAGAAGAGAACAAACAGTATTTAGGCGCACTTAAACGCGACCACCCATCACCGTGTAGCAAGTTCGCACGCGCTAGCAATATTTGGAATGCAGCACGTGCTGTTGTGTAGTATTCACGAGTCAAAACGGGTCCGCTCGATATAAAACACTGCGATTTAATGTTGTTATCAATCATGTTGATTACTTTTCACCAGAGATGAATACAGCCACTTTCCTCCTTGGGGGGGGGGGGGTGTTAATATATACACTTACAAATAGATATGAGTTTCTCGGGGGGGGGGGACTTTTTAATTTCCGGCAGGGATTCCCCCCCCCCCCCCCCGGGGGCCACCCCTGAATTCATCACTGCTTTTCACTGATTTATCCGGAGTAGGTGAACAGCTGAAAACTATACGTATTACTCAGCAAACATGAATTTAAGAAATAAAATATTCCCATTGTTAATTTTTTACTCACTCCAGCAATAATTATACTTGATTGCTTTTGTACTCTGTCTACCATCCCTTGGAATGCAGAAGTAGTCACTGCATTTGACCTATTTGACTCAAAATTCTATATCTAAATTACACTGGAATATTTGCAACAACTATCAAAACAGAGAAAATGCATGTTTAGAAAATGATGCGTGGGCATGCGTATTTAGCATAACTGTAAAACAAAACATGCAGAAGTGCTGCATTCGATATTTAGGCAAAGGCATATTTAGAATGTGCCTAACCTCAGGAAATTATCACTACTCCAATTACCACTAAACGTCTTTCTAAGAATAACGTGTTAGAATTAGGGTTAAATTGCCATGATTTCAGAATAATATTAGTTTTAATTATCTTTATTTATGTGACATTCATCACAAATATAAGACCATGAAAGATACAAAAGTTAGAAATCCAAGTCACTAAAGCCAAATCCATACAAAATTATTTCCCTCGTGGCATTCGGAAATATTTTTCGTTGTGCGCTTAAGTTTTCCAACCTTGAAACGCAAAATCACTTTATTTCGCTTATTAAATGCGTATGGGCAGAATAAATAAGTAAATAAATCAGTAAAATGACATGTAAATATTTAAAATGAATCGGCATGTATTGCAAACCTTAGATTGTCATCTTGGTTTTAAGCATATAGCACAGTGTGTGTTATACTTCAGAAACACTTCATGTGTAATATTTCGCGTAAACAAAAAAAAAAAAAAAAAAAAAAAAAAAAAAAAAAAAAAAAAAAAAAAAAAAACCCATTAAGCGGTAAAAACATTTAAACTTTTACACCAAGTGTCTCTAGAATCCACAAGAAATATGAAGAAAGTGTGCTGTTCCTAGGTGCAATTAGTGTATCTAGGTTAGAGGTAGGTATAGTCAAATAAAATATCTCCAAATGACATTTTAAGTTTCATACACATATTATATTTTGAATTTCACATGCGTTTTTAATGTGTCTCAAGTAACAGAATAAAACTTAAAAGACAAATAGCTTGTACAAATTGCTGCAAGTGTTCTCCGAGCCATGTGCTCTTAGCAATGCAGAGGTAAGAAAGATGTCTTTTCGTTAATGCCGGGAATACAATAGACTTAACGCGACAGGACGTAACGTGAAGTAAGAAACCAGAAGGTCTGTTAGGATGCACCCAACTTAACGTAATGGGAATGATTGTGAGTGGTTATTCTTCTACTCGACAGAGATGGCGGATATTCGATTTTCTAATCAGAGCTTGTGTTTCAAAAATGAACAGAAAGACAATATGAAAATATGAAGTACAAATGTTTTTAAACGGCGAATGAAGTACTGTAGAGATTGCCATAACCTACTTTAGGAGTTAAAAAAAAAAAAAAAATGGCGCAAATAGTTACATAAAGAAGCACAATTTAAACCTGCATGGCCCTACTTGG